>QPEY01000103.1:83414-100498 GCA_014706445.1 Hydra viridissima
GTTTTATTTTTAACACTTCATCAACACAATTTAATTTTTGTTTGAAAATAGTGATAAATAATTGAGCCATAACATTTTTTTATTATATTTCTATTGATAATTATATTATTGTTTAACAAAAGAAGTGTTTCGCTTTTTTTTTTTCATCGGCCCTGTCGTCAAAAATACATGAAATTAGAGTTTCCCGTCCCGTTGTTTTAGTAGTCCCTGTTGCTGTTTAAAACTTGATTGTATTTTAGATTATTAGATGTGCTTTAAAATGAGGTTTGAAAAACGAGTTAAAAATAAATTAAATGTTTAAATGCGTATATTGCTTAATACCATTATATTAAATAAAATCTTCTATAACTTGTTATTAATTTATTTGACCATTTTGTAATGAATAAATTTTTTTGAAAAAATAAACTTTTGACTGGTTTGATATTTTTATTACTTGATTTCATAAATTGCAGAAAAACGTGAAAATTAAGAAAAATTGTGTTTTTTAGCATTTTTTCAAAGTCGATTAAGCGTGCCATTTTTTATTTTGGATAGCTGAAATTTTTCATGAGCTCATAGTTTACCATGTTGAACTTACTCCCGGGTTACTAAAGTTGAATTTTGAAAAAAGTATGAAAATCACTCCACCCTATTGCATACTTACCGTCTATTACGTATTGCCTAATCTCTTCAAGACGTAACTCTTGAGTTTTAGCATTGATCTTAGGCATTGCTAAAAAAAAAAATGCAAAAACAATATATCAGAAAATGTCAATTTATTTATTTATTAAAATTTACTGTAAAACTATACTCACTTTGAATCAATATCGGAATAAAATTTATGGGTGTTGTTAAGTTTCTATGGGTGTTCTTTAGTTTTCGGGCGGACCTCTTAAGCCAATCGGCGTGCGACTTGGAAATAAATTTATAGGGGAAATAAATTTGTACAACACCGGAAAAAAAGATTAGAAGTCAACTTTGATATAACCGGAAAAAAATACCATTTAAAACATCTCCACTTTTTTTTGCAAAAAATTAAAGTTCAATATATCCTTAATTAACTACAGAAAAAAAAATTAACTGCACCGAGCTGCCCCGAAAAAAGATATGCAGATTTGGAAATGTTTTGTTATTTTTAAAATGCAGTTTCATAAATTTTTAATACATTAAATGATCGTTAGGTAGGAAATTACGTAGTAAATTAGGCTGAATGACTGAATCATAAAATCCAACAAGACGAAAAATTATCGGTTATTTCGACAGAAGTAATATTAGTTCTGAAAACGCTAAAGCTGTAATCAACCATATAAGAACCAAAATTTGTTTGCATGAAAACATAGAGGAGACTATGCTTAGCGACATAAAATGTTCGGAATGGAACTGGAGAGCTAAGTGGCAGAACAAAAAATAGATTTCAGCTTCGTGAAAAAGTTTGGGTTGACGGTGAAAAAGACTTGCTTGATGGCACTCAAAATGGAAAAATTGATTTAAACTTCTAGTGTAAATAATAATAAAAGAAGACGACCTGCTAAAGATTTTTCTTAAGCAAGTAATAGAACTATGCAAAGTATTGCAAATGATATTTGCAAAGAATCTAACAAAAGATTCCATGGAAAGGGTTATTATTGTTATTATCACTAAAGGGTATTATTAGTATTATTACTTTTATTAGCAGCAAATAGAACGGGATTCAATAAAAACGACTGTAGTATGGTGAAATTAGTAATTAGTAAATTAAAGTAATTAGTAAAAAAAAGTAATTAGTAGATTAGTAAGAAAAGCAATGAAAGTTAGTATTGAAAAGCAGACTGAGGCAGTAAAGCTAGTGCATCAATTAAATCAGAGCCAAATGTAGACCGATGAGGAAGCCTTTAGAGTTTTCTTTGACAAAAATATGTGTAAATCAGCATATGATTTTCATATATAAGTTCCAGATAGATAATTACCTTAATGGTCAATTCAGAAAATGAAAGATGAATGAGTTCTGATCCAGAAGCTATCCTCTGAATCAGGATAGCATTCATCTTTTATTTTTTTCATCTTTAAGTACTGATTCTTCTGTTAGAGTAAAATTGAAAGCACTTACACCTGATAGAATTGTAAAAAATGAGCGAAAAAAAATATTTTGAAGCATATGAAAAAAAGTAGCAAACAGCAAGAATATGGGGCTTGAATGGAACATCGAGAGAAGCACAATATAATCAAAAAATTGATAATGCAATTAACAATAACAGTGACATTGATTTATTGGCAACTGCTACAGCTCCGCTCCGGCTACCATCTTATATAAAGAAAGAAAGAATATATTGGTTAAATGCCACCTCAAAGTGTAAGATTCTGTCGTCTTGTGAGATTAGATTACATAAGAGTCAAAAGAAACGGTTTAAGAATCAAATTAGAAATAGAAGCAGAAATGGCTGAGATGGAACCACTTCTAATAGAACTGCCAAATGAAAAGTCACTTTTAATTGATTTTGATTTCGTAATAATGATATTCAATGGGAAAATCCATGAAGAATTGTTCAATCTGCGAAGCCAAGCCGAATGAAATGAGTGGCATAAGAAATTTAAATAACTTTAAACCTCGTGAAGGAAATTTAATTTATGGCATCACCACTTAATGCATGGATCCGGTTTTTTGAATGTCTACTCATGTATCTTATAGACTTTGACAGTAACTAAAAAGTTCTAAGCGAAGTACATTGAGAGGAAAAAATTGATTAAAAAAAAAGTATGACATATTTGAACTCAAGGTGGACATGCCAAGATCTGGAGGAGCATGAAACAGCACGACAGGCAATATCTGTCGCAAGGCGTTTTCAAATCCAGCATTAAGTGAAGTTCTCGGTAAAGATAAAAGTTTGATAAAATTTAGCAATATTTTTATTACAGTCAATTGCAACTGTTAATCCTACGAAGCTTGCAAATTATAGTAACAAAAATTTTCTTAGATTTTTATGGTAATTGATATAAAGCTCCTATTTCAATTCATAAAATCCTTGCACATGGTGCTCTCCCAGTTGTTGGATTAGGTGAAGAAGCTTCAGAGTGTAGAAACAAGTTCTACTCCAGGGATCATGAAAATCAAGCCAGAAAAAATTTAAGAGAATCCAACTCATTCAATATGTTTCGGCGAGCAATTAATACTTCTGAAACAATTGTTAGTTACTTATCTTCACCTAAAAGAATGAAGTATAAACCGAAAACTACACTATCAGAAGTTGTGAAAAGTATGTTTATTTATCAAGAAACTGATGATAAGACAACTAGAGCAAGCCATGACGCAGGCAGCATAATGGAGACTTAGTAAGATGTGATAAAATTACTAATCATGATGTCGGTATAGAAAAAGATCAGCGAAGAGGAAGAGTTAGAAACAGAAGAAGATAATGGCTAAGACTAAATATTGTTAATAGAATACTTAATATGTTCTTAAATATGAGGCAAAAAACAAAAAAAAAAAAATTTTTTAATTTTTTCTTTACATTTTTAACGAAAAATTCCTAAATTTTCAACTTTCAGATCAAATCTTTCTGCTGTGCATGACTTAAATTTGTTGAAATTTTTTCTGGAAGTTGAATCCCATACATTCAAAATACTTGTTCAGAGAACTAATTTTTTAAAAGAAAATAATAATTTCATTTCATAAAACCTTTCCACATCCTGGAAATACTGCAAAGTTTTAATCTTAAAAACGAATTTCTCAGTCAAATTTGAACTAAATTTGATGAATTTTTCTCTAGGAGTCAACTACAGTATACACTTCAAAACAACAATGAAACTTTCAAAAAGGACTTTATCTATGGTCACCTGTTTGTATAGGAGCGTCCCACTGTGATTTGGAAGTATGTTTTTAAGCTACTAGAAAACATATCTCCTTTGAAGATGATCATGGGCTTAATATCGAATTAAAATGTGCAAGGTACACATAGAAATTAAAAAAAACTAAAGTCACTAATATACTAACTAATCCATGAAAACAAAAATTTAACAATCTTCCAATATCTTTTCCTTCTTTTTAAATATCTTTCGTTTCCTTTCAGAGGCTTTCTCAATATCCGCCGATTTATCCGAAATTATAATTGAAGAATCTTTTTTTTTCTTCCTTTTTTTATCTTTAGAAAGTTTTGCGTCACATTCTATTATTGTTGGGTCTTTATCGTTTATTTTCTTCAGATCTCTTTTCTTGGATGGGATTTTTCTATCTATAACATCATGCGTACTATTTCTCAAGTCTGTTTTTATTAAGATAGAATTTTCTTTTTCGCGAGGTTTACGTTTCTTTTTTCTCGTCTCAGATGTGTTAAGACAGTTTGCTCGATGTTTCATCCAATATTTAAAACCAAGAGATGGTTCCTCGTCATCAGACTTATCACGACTTTTTTTCTTCTTTTTGTTTTTTTTCCTTTTCTCTTCTTGCTTGTCTTCTTCTATTTCAGCAACTTCCTTTAAGAAAAATGAAAAAACAAATTAAAAAATTTATTATACTTTATTTAAGTAGCTCGTAAACTCTTGTCTGTTAAAAAGGAAATAAAAATTAAAACTATCGTACCATTAAAGATGACGTCACTGCACCTTTTTGGGTGATAGATGCCACTTTCTTTGCGAAATAATCTTGAATACTAACGCCTGTATGAAGAGTAGTAACACCATGCTCATTACTACATTCGGTTACTGGACAAGCTACCACACTGGCGACATTTGAGTCATCCTGTATCGTGAGAAATAATGGTCATTTATGAACATTTTAGTGCGAATGTCAACTTTAAGGAAACTTTCATTATTGTGGCTATTTAATAAAAGAGTACGCGTAAGACACTCATGGCAATTTTTTTTTTAATTTCATTTTTTATTCTTTTATTATTTGTTCTTGTATGAATGATAATAAAAAGTTTACTTCGCTTATTGGCGGAGAAACTGGTTTGCTTCTTGTTCCAAATATCGCAGCAAGATCTTGACTTGTTGCATTTGATAAATCTTTACTTTTGACAAATTTTGTATACCTATTACAAGAAAAAAAGCCTAAAAAACTAACAAAGATACTAAATTAAAATTATAGTAAAATATTCGAAACAAAAGGATATACAAATATAGAAAAACATACTTATTAAGATGATTTAATGAATTTTAAAATTTATTTATTTTTGAATTCCTGAAGTCTTTTATGCAGAGGAATGTGAAAATTTGAAAAATACTAACAGGATTTTTTTCTTCGAAGCTCTCACTCTGTTTTCTAGGGATTTTATACCGCTAGTTTGATTTCCATTAACACCTTAACATAAAATTTTAAAAAAACAATTAAAAAATGTAGTTTCACATAACAAAAAGCTTTTAAAAAAAGTTAAATCAATTTTAATACATACATGTTGAGCATAAAATGCAAGACTACATATTGCATTGATTTATTTAAATATACAAATAAGACTTTAGACTTCAATTTAGAGTGCGTAAATTCAATTAATACAAATAACCAATATCATTCCAATAATGAAATAAGCTTAAAACCTCTAATCAAATCACTTGCTTCTAAATGAAGTGCAAGTTTTTTCTGCAATATTATACACAAATACCTTGATTAAGCTGACTAAGCAAAGTATTAAAATCCTCTTGTTGAGATATCCAATCATCATCCGAAGCTCTTTTCAAACCAACTCCTAAAAGTTGCAAAAAAGTAAAAATTTTAAAACATACGTAAAGTTAAGATTATTACTTAATACCATATTTCTTTCAAGTAAAAGTTAAATTGAAGTAAAATAGAAAAAAAAAACACAGTTAAAACTTCAAAGTAAAGATTTTTCAGAATTATTCCAGTATGTATGTAGTGTAAGTGTTGTGTAAGTGTTGTGCATGTGTGTGTGTATGTGTGTGTGCATGTGTGTGTGTATGTGTGTGTGCATGTATGAGTGCATGCATGTTCATACATACATACATACATACATACATACATACATACATACATACATACATACATACATACATACATACATACATACATACATACATACATACATACATACATACATACATACGTATCTTACAGCAAATAAATTATTTGCAAAAAAATAAAGATAACAAACCTGAATTATTAATTTGCTTCTTTACTTTGATGTGTGTTAGTTCTCCAGAAAGGTTCTGGCCTAGACCTTTACCTTCACTCCACCCCATTTTTGTGAGCATTGCATATCCAAACTTAGTTTTATCTAATAATTATGAGATAATTAGAAGGTTCTAAAAAGGTATTGCTGAGGTAATCATGTTCAGATAATAGCTAAACCAACTTTGTGATTTAAAATTTAGTATTTTTAGGTTCACTAAAAACACTAAATTTAAAAACCAAAAAGTTGTTGGTAATTATTTCTTGTAATTGACATTTCCTGTGATGACAATTATTTCTTCAAGGAATAAAAAAGATATAATTCAGTGATTGTTAGAAAAAATGTTGAACAATTCTTTACCTCTAGGATATCTTAATATAATTAAGATACAAAAATGCCAGAGAAAGTACAGAGAATAAGAGCTTGAAAAGAAGCTCTTATTCTCTGTACTTATTCTCTTAGCATGAATGTGTATCTTTTATATGATTCTAAAAAAAATTTTTAAGGAAACTTGAAGCATTTATTATTTTAATATTAAAAAAAATACACTGTGAAAAAAAAAGACAGTTTAGGAAGTTTTCAGACAGTTTAGGAAGTTTTCTTATAATTTTTTTCTTTTTATTAAGATAAAAAGTACTTTTTTTCTAGTGTTTTTTTTTTCTTAGCAGGAAATTGATTGTTGAAAAGTGAATTGTGTACATTAAAAAAAAATCGTTCTTTGAATTGTTAAATATTTCAATTAAACTATTTCTTTCTGTTATAAATCATTTAGGAAAATTTAGTTGAAATAAATAATAGCTTATCACTCATAATTTTTTCTGATATCTTAAACATCTTTTATTATAATAACATTTCACAAATACTTGTAAAAAACTTTGCTCTATGTTAGGTAAATTAGCTTAACTTTTTCAGTAAGCTTTTAACTATCATTGGATAATGACATATTTTGTTTAGGTAAATTTAGCATTTAGTTATCATTAAATTGTGAAAGGTAAGTAGGGATTTTTTAAAAGAAAGTTATTTTCAGCTATTTTAAAGTATTTTCTACAGAATGAGAAAAACCAGTGCAAAATTGCCAGACTCTGGAAAAATTTTTAAAATCTGTGGAGGTTCAAGAAAAAGTCTTTGTATATACAAGTTGATGCACAAAATTAAGTCAGAAGTGTAACCTCTAATATTTCTGAGAAAGCACATCAAATGAACTATAAACCAAGAAATCAGCATCTAAACTAGCAGAATACTTTTAAATTTGGAAATTGAAGAAATATTACTTCCTGCTACACTTACTTTGTCTAACAGTGTTTAATTGCTTTCATGTAATGTAATTTATTCTTCAAAAGATTTTGTGTTCCCATAACACCCATGCAGTTTAGAAATCTGCCAACATCAGTAAACACAATTCATGTTGTTTATGTAGTTAACTACAGGCAAAAAATAAGGTTAAATTTATCAAATTGAAGAGAAAAAAACAACAGAATTTGGGGTAGAAGAGAGGTTTTACTTATCTTTTGACAAATGGAAAACACTTTAAAATTACTGTTGAATGAATATTAGCATTTATGGACAAAGTTTTCAGTTCTGGAATTTAGATTAAGTGCAAATAACAGCCTCAATACCAGTAGAAAAGTGGATTGAATTATTAGAAAAAATCTTAGACCATAGTCTTGATTTACTCAATAATAGTTGGGATAATGATAAATGGAACAAATACTATGAAAAAAGTTAGGTTGCTATTTGCTAATCATTTATTATATCTTGCCAATAGTATATAATTTATCAGTAATAGAGGTTCTTTATCAAAAAGGGAAATCCCCTACAAAATCTGCCAGAATTTGAAGATAAATTTTCTGACAGTAACTCATTCAAGGAAGTGGAAATAGAGGAAGATTTACTGAACTTCAATAACAGAAATAAAAGACCTCAATATAATCTAACTGAAATTCATTAGCCATTAAAAAATGCACAAAAAGCAATATATGTTCAGATGATTATTTGCAATAAATAAAATCTTACAGAAAAATAAGGGCTAAAGTTAGAAGATAAAGATCCCTAATAATAAGTTACAAAACAAGGTGAAGCAACCTTCTATCAATACAAGAAAAGTTTTAGCAAGTAAAAAAAAGAACTAATTTATTCTGTCAGTCTACCACATAATGAAGGAGTATTTCTGATAATATAAGAGATTATTACAGCTTTAGTTCTCATAAAAGCAACTGTGAAAGCGCTTAGTTACAAATATGCTAGCCAGTATATAGCTGCCATTATTTTTATGTTAAACCAATTAAATAATGCCCCCAGTAGCATAAGCAAAATTGTATACAACTTTAATGGTTCATATACAAGAACATGGAACTGATACAAGCTAATTTCTGAAATACCTTTATAATGGTCAAAGCAACATTCAAGTTGAAGGAGAAATAATTAAAGTGGCTTCTCCATTTAAATGCCAATAACTTTTGACAAAACTGCTTGAAAGACTAGACACTAATAATCCTACTGTAGATCATCATCTATTTCTGATATAATGGATTAGCTAAGGCACATGAAATGGTATATGAGTCCATAAGTGTTCATTTGAGTATTAAAGTTGAAATTAAACATGTTAGAGGGACAAAATCAAAAAATTCATAAAGAATTGATACCATTTGAAAGTGGGATACAGGGAGTGATTATTTAAAAAGAGCTCATTCAATTTTAATGACTTTAAAAAAAAACAAGTGTTGAGTCTGAGCATGCATTTTCTTCTATCAAAGTATTCAGTACTGTTTAGAATATGAAACTTTTAGCGCCTTGTGTTTTCTGAGTTCATATTTCAAAAGACCACAAAAACAATAACTTTATTTCTAATTGGTACTTATGTCATTTTTACAACAATCAATTCCCTTTATCCTGAAAGTTATTGAGGATCACTGCTGAATGTCCCCTAACAGCAAGAAACGAACTATGTTTGGAACACCATATAGACAAAAAATGTCTCTTCGTCACATTTTCAACAAATGTTGAGAAACTATGACAAAGAGACAAAATAAGAATGAAAACAAAAAAATTACATTTTACTAACTGATAGTAGTATGGTTTGTCTTAAAAACAAGCTTCTTTGATAAAAAAAAAAAAAAAAATAATTCTGTTTTTTTATTGGTCATGCTAGACATTTTTTTAAAAATATCCCGCTTATCCAATAAAAAACATTCCAAAAAATTAATGATGCTGGACATCACTAATATTTATAACATCAGCTTATTAAAGTTAGCCTGTTAAAAAAATTTGATGCTCAAGGAAAAAAGAATTTCATTCGTTCAAATCCCTTTCATAGATTCAAATCCTTTTCATTGGGATACTCT
This sequence comes from Hydra viridissima, assembly GCA_014706445.1. Classification (NCBI taxonomy): domain Eukaryota; kingdom Metazoa; phylum Cnidaria; class Hydrozoa; order Anthoathecata; family Hydridae; genus Hydra; species Hydra viridissima. Next base: position 92,830 of record QPEY01000103.1, read on the forward strand.
TAGGTATTATATGTTTTGAGGCTTTAGAAACTAAAGTTAAAATTGCAAAAAAAAAAAAAAAAGGATTGTATGTATTTTTGAAACACCTTTTTTTAACTTTTAGTCTTCCAATATATATTTGAAATATATTTGTATTATTTTTATAGAAACAAGGTGATTTGGGGAGAATGGCTTATTATTAATACAAAAACATGGTGATTTTGGGAGATCAGTTTATTACTTAATTGTAAAGATTTCAAAATTTACTTTTTACTTAACATAAAACTTTCCACTCACATTACGAAGCCATATTTAAGCACTAGAGAAGAAAAAACTCAAGGATTGTCTAATAAAAATGTTAAATATTGGGATTTGAAAAGAATCTACCTTTATCTCACACCTAACAGTGATCTATTTACTTATTTTATCTGCAACCAAATTTTTTACATCTTTTGGATTAATTCTCAAAGAATTTACTACCAGAGATGCTAGAGTGATCTTTTATATTCTAGGTTATTTTAGTTTTAAATATAGTGTAAAAACAATTATTCTGTTTAAGAAATTAAACCAAGACAATTTTAAAAAATTATTTTTATCAAAGCTCACCAAACTAACTTTAAAATTATAAAATTATGTCATTATTTTCAAACTGATTCTTCTAAGAATCAAGTGTATAATTCAAAAATGGTTTTGCAAAACTTAGTTATTTTAGTAGTATAAAATGAAGATTTCAAGATCAGTTTTTTTTTTTAATACAATTTACTTTTTTTTTATTTGAAGGCTGTATAAGAACTGGTGATAATTTGTTTAAGACATTTTTACTCAACACTACCTGCAGATGTAGTACCCATTCAGATTCTTCTATTGATAGCCAGATCAAAATTTGCTTCTTTGTTGTAATTCCTGCTGAATTAGGCCCTAATCCAAACATCTTATCCAACAACTAATTTTTGTAATTGATGTAAACATATTAAACATTAGTATGAGAAGGCAGAGTTTCATCTCATATTTGTAACTTTTCTTGAGCAGCAACTTTAAAATATCTTTTTATTTTGTAGAAGCTTTAAAAAAATTTGAAGAAATACAACATCAGATTTTATTTCTTAAAAAAATTTTAAAATCAAGTTACTAAACCAGGGCGCATAATTTAAATATTGCCAGCCATTGAAACTGTCTATGATAACAATGCTGTACCTACCATTTGCCCACCTTGTATTTCTAGGATCGTCACTCCATTTTTGTCTTGATTTTGATTCTGCTAACATACTCATTTCAAAATTCAAAATCTAAGAAAGTACAAAATTTATCTTATCAGATTAAAGAGTCCAGTTTGTGGAAGCCGCATTGATGACAAAATCAGATCCTAAATACTTGCAGTCCGTAAAATGAAGACCGCAATATCAAAAAAAGCTCTTTCTCCAAATGGAGGCATTTAAAACAAATTTAGGCTACAAAATTTAAAAGTCTAATTATCACTTTTGTACTAAGACTGAGTTTAAATATTGAATTTAAATTCATTCTACTAAACTACATTTCCATTATTTCTATATTTTAATTTATAACATCTCAGAAGTTTGACCCTTTGCATAGCTTCATAACCAGTTATAGATATGCAGTTGACATGAACACTGTGTATTAAAATTTACAGGGGAATTTTTACTCAAAAAGTTATTCAAAAAAATATAACATTAAATACGTCGTAGGATTCATTGAAACTTTTTTGAAAAAAACATTTCAGAAAAGTTTTTGTATTGTTGGCATTATGCAAAAAAGTACTTTCTGAGAAAAACTTAGTTATACCTAAGATGTTTTTAAAAACATCTATGGTATAGTATGAACTACCATATCAATTTTCTACTTCTACTTCGATAAATGCTTTTAGAAGAAATCTTAGTTGTTTCAAAGAGATCTTTAATAGTTTCAGTAGATTTTCAGTGCGGCTGGGTGCCTGCAAAAAATTATTAAATCCTAAAGCAGTTATGCACAAACTGGCGGTCGCGTAGAAATTTTTTGGGCTCACTAAATTTAAAAAAATGCAATTGAGAATAAAGAATACAAGGCTTTAGACTCTATTTTCAATTACATTTCTTTGAGTTTTCTAGAGGATCGCGACCTCCAGTTTTTGCACCAGTGTCCTAAAGTATAAGTAACTTTCTTTACTCTTTAACCTGCATTCCATTATACACAAGTTAGTACGGTAGATGGTACTAAAATCAAAACAGACTTCTGACCATATTAATGAACAGTCTTTATTTCTAATATCTTTAAAGTTTTTAACTGTACTGCCTTCTTTTGTTTCAATTATTCCAACATCCTGATTTGATGTGCTTCGGAAATTTTAAAATCAGAAAATTAACTTCTGATTAGAAAAAAAGATAGTGGAAGTCATTATTACCTTTACAGATGTTTATGCATGAAATGTTGGAGAATACAATATTAAGAGATTGAAGATTAAGTTGATCTGGAAGAGACTTGTTAGTATTAACGGATAATGGCACTTTACGATTTAAAACAATTAGTCTCCACATGCCATTTGATTGGTGATAACTATTGATTTTAACTATTACAAAATAATTTTTGTTATTTTCATTGTAATAGTCAAAACCATGTTTTGATGCAAATGTTTTTAACTGTTGATAATACTTATTGCATGTACTTTTTTATTTCTTCCAACTCTTGTGAGTGTGTTACATGCATAACAGGCTTCTGTGTGTTCAGAAAAAGTGAAGAGTTTATCATTCCTCTCAACTTCAAAGCCTTTTTTTGATTTTAAATCTAACCTGTATAAGACCATGTAAAATGATTTGCATAAATATTCAGGATGAACTTTTTGATAGTCTGAGGTTATATCCAGCTTGTATAAACTAAGAGTTGCTTGTTTAAAGATAACAACAGGTTTTATTTGATAGTGACTACCCTGTTTTATTATGCAGCCACACGTTCTACATAAATGTTTTAAATACTCCTCATGAAGACTCATTATTTAACCGGGAATATGAGATTACTTCTTTTGATATATCTAGAAAAGGTTAAAAATAAGGCTGTACATCACTTGTAGAAGGCTCAAGAATATGCAACAAAAGGTGTGGTCTTATCATTTTTATTATCATATGTTGTTACTATTAGTAACAACAATGATGATAAAAATAATAAGATCATTATAAGTTAAAGTAGCTTTACATGACCGACTGTTTAAAAATGCTTTATCAAAAATGCTCATTAAAAATACTTAATATTTCTTTCCAATTTCTAAAATCAACAGTTTTTTAAGAACTTCAACCCTTTCTTGCTCCAATTATTTTCCCATAACTAACATAACCCATAAAAGATTATCTACAAAATGATAAATGTACTATGAAATGTTAAAGTAGACTTTTTCTACAGCCTTTTTCAACTCTCCTTTATAAAATATTGTTTTCAATCGGTTAAAATGCACTATTTGCATTGGGGAAGCTTAGTTTAATTTGTTGTTATAAAACAACCCAGCGCATGAAAGGGTTTAGATGCCTTTAGTTATAATACATTTAGACTAAATGCGATTTAGGTATCGCAAATAAGAAAATTTATAACTAGGACGAAAAAAAAAAATCACAAATTCAAGAGAAAACAAAAAGCGAAGCATATAAGTTCGACATTTCCGACAAAAATAAGAAATACTCTCTAATTTGAATCTTAAAGTGGGAACCATAATTTGAGAGTGGGGTAAAAAGAACACTAAAAACATCTTTTTCGATCTTCAAACTACATCCTAGCAGTTTCAATTTAACAAGCAAAATTTGTTTCACTTTACTCTATCCATTCTAGTAAACCATACATAGCCTTTTTGCAAAAGCCCAGTTTTAGACGTCAAAGTTTAAACACAGTTAAATTTTTATTAAGCAACGTTCGTAGCTCAAATCAACCTTTTTCAGATTTGTGAATTATTCTTGATTAATTTTTTTGTCTTTTATAACCATAAGCTTCAGTAAATGCATAACTATAATGGTTTACTGAGGGAGGTTTATTGACGTAAATTTGACGGGTAGAAGTCGGAATATCTGTTTCATGAATTTAGAAAATTGACGGTAACAGGCATAGTTTTTGGCTAATTGGCGGCACCTTTGATCTATAAGAATGCGTTTAACGTCCATCTATTAATACGTCCTTGATTCACCAGCCTTAATTTTGTGTGTTTTTTTAGTATTTTTTCCGATGTCACTATTTTTTGCTTCGACTACTCTATAAGCTCCGTAATATATATTCCACTATTCATTATTTTTTAGCAGGTGTATTTTCTAATGGGATTTTTTATAAATCATTTGATAAAGCAAAACCTTTTCAAAAGTTATTCAAATTTATAATTGTCTTGCAAAATGCGACCAGATATTTAATGTTTTCGTTTTTCATATTCCTTATATTATTTCATTTGTCATAAAAAGCACATAAAAAACCATTTGTTTTTGTCAAATAAAATTTAGTTTATATATAGCTGGTAAACCATGTTATGTTTGTATAAAATACTTAGTTATTCTTGCGGTTTGCCATGAATTGGCTTTGCTAAATTCTTTAAAACAGTGACATTTTTTTCTTTATTGTATTTAGATTATTTTTATGTATAAAATATTTATCCTTAACTATATATATTTCTGTTGTTAAACATAAAAATGGAAAACTCTTTAATATTCATAAACTAGAAGTCTACAGCAATATAATAGATTGAGTAGTTCTCTGGACATGAAACCATTGTGCTCTAGGTAGCTACAAAACTAGTTGATATTTTGTATTATTTATTATATCTCTAGTTATAAATCTACAAAAGTAGTTAAGTAGGTGATCTTAATTTCTATATCATCATCAGCGTTATTTCTTAAAATAATAAGAATGTCTAGCTATATATAAAATTTAGCTTAAAACTTGGTTTTATCTTGAATAACTTAAGGAAGTTGATGTGACTGGTTAGACGAGACCAAAACTTTTTGACGAATCCGACAGACTTTATTATAATTTAATTTCTATTGTTTAAAACAAAAGATTTGTAACAATAGGCAACGAGCATGGTTCACAAAAAAAACATCTTTGCACGTCCATCTCTTATACGTACATGAAATAACCCAGCGCGCATACAGAAAAAACTATTTCTAAAATGAAAACAGTATTCAAAGATTTGTTTATCCTTGGTCTAACACACTTGAATATAACTCTGAGCTAACCTACTTTTTTAAAATCTAGTCAATGAAAGCAACGCTGTTTCTAACTGGCTCACTGGAATCGCAAATCAGATAGAACCTAAAAATTAAACAAATCTAATGTGCCTCTATGGGATGTAAAAAGTTATTATCAATTTGCATCTATTTATTTATTAAAGTTTAAGCTACTATACTATATCTTTATTTGGGATTAGAAAAGAGTTTGAGTTTGTGTCATTAAAGTTTATAGTTTTCTATTTGTTCGTCCAAGAAATAGAGCATATCTGATGTTTTATCAAGTTAAAATACATATACTTATAAATTATTGGTTTATAATTAAGTTTATGTGTATATTTTCTCATAATGGACAATTTAGTAATTTTTCAGTGACTTGTTTGAAAGGCCATTTTAAAATCTAAGTCTGTAATCAGCAGAAAATACAAAATATTAACTTATTTGTGGAAGGTAAGAGATTACATATTCATACTCAATTTAAATTTGTGATTGCAAAGGTGTGGTTTTTTTTTTTTTTGAATTTTCAATTATCTTCATAATGCAATTAATATAAATTGGTGATTTCTTATAATGATTGTCTGTTAGATTTATGCAAATATTAAGTAAAATTTAAAGAGATTTTGCATAACATTTACGCATGTAATATATGTAATAGTCCTTCTTTTTTTTTGTCTTTAGGAACTTGTCCATATATTTACATATATAATATATATGCAAATTGCAAGTGAGGAAGTTAACTCATTGAAAATCATTGAATATCATGACAGTAAGGAACTTTACATCCATATGTTTTATGTACACACAAACACACACACACACACACACACACACACACACACACACACACACACACACACACACACACACACACACACACACACACACACACACACACATATATATATATATAAATACACATATACAGGTGATGGCTTTAAAAAAGTAGGTTGCATATATTTATTTGAGATTTTTTAAAGTCAATATGCATCTGACAGTTAAGATACAAAGTAATTGTCTTAAAGCAGTAAGAAAACGATAAAATGGCTTGAAGATAAGGATAGAAAAATCGTAAGTAAATTGTTATTTTCTGAGTAATATGTCAGACAATTAAAAAAAAACTATAGAGCATGAGAACAGTTTTGTAGTATCAAGTATGAGTCAATCCAAGGTTAGGTTATTCCAAATTTACCAAAACCTTCAATAAAAAATGTGAAAAATGTGTTTCTTCAAATACAGTTATAAACTTTACTTAAAAAAGATTTTTATTTTGAAAACTGATTATGTTGGCTAGAGATAAAGGCTTACAAGATTAATGTGGTGTAAGAAAAGAGTTGCTAGTATATAAAAAAAATGGAAGTAAGTAATTTTCAATGATGAAATTAACTTTGAAGTAATGATAAGGAAAAGCAAAGCTCTTGTTTAAAAATTAATTTTGAAAAGTATTCCAATCCCTTAGATGTACTAAAGTTGAAGATAGTAGTGGAAGGGTTGGAGCTTGGGCTGCTTTAATTTTAGTGGAATAGGATTGTGTAACTTCTACACAGGTCAAATCAACCCACATACCTATATATAGATGTGCTGGAGAACTGCATAGTTCCATCAGCAGACTAAATTGAACAAAATGAGTGGTGATGGTACTTGCCCCCACAGCTTTCAAACTCAAAGCTTGGATTAAAGAAAATTAATAAATCTAATGCCCTGACTAGCATCATCAGGTTTGAATCCAATGAAGCTTGTAAAGATTTAAATGGAAAAATAATTTATCAAGGTACTAATAAGTTCTTAAAGAAGCCTAAAATAAGAGCTAGATACCATTTCTAAAAGAGTTCTAACTGAAAATTTGAACAATTTCATTAAATTAATCCAAATAAATAATTTATGTAAAAAATCTGCCAGCTTTGACTTAATGAGTATTCTATGTAAAGTTCTACACTAAAAGATCAAAAATGCTGATGCAAACAATAAAAATTCAATATTTTAGTAATGATGGTTTAGAATGTTTACAATTTACTTTATAAAAGAAATAACTTTACTCAATAATTTAACTTAAGTATAAGCTATTTATTTGAAAACTTAAAGCCTCTTAACTTCTAGTTAGTTAAAAACTTTCTAAACTTTCTGATATTTAAGTTTAAGGAATGAAATTCTTAAACTTCTTTTAAAAGTTATTTTGTTTAAAATTGTAAAATGTTTTTGCCAATATCAATGAGTAAAGATATCTTTATGTATAAAATTTCACCTAATGTTTAGCTAAAATGAGGTGTAAAATAAAGGCAAGCATAAGTTTATTCTAACTGCATATAATTAATATTAAAGTCACAAATAATATTCAAGCTACTTTATATATGAAATCAATATCCTTTGTAAATTGTATAGTACAGTTATATTTATGGTAGAATATATCCATCTACTCCAATATGAATAAAAAAGAGTCAAATTTAATCAAAACAAGATGTCATTTAAAAATCATTGCAATAAAATGTTGACCAATACAACCGTTTCTATCTCTC
>QPEY01000103.1:114516-134624 GCA_014706445.1 Hydra viridissima
CATTAGACGCTTCGTAAGACTTTATTTTCCTCAATTTTTTTTTTTTTTAAGCAACTGCTTAGTTATTTAGTGTAAAAATCTAAATATCATTTTTCAGTTCGTCGAACACATTTAACACAAAAATAAAGATCAAAGGAAAAAGAGGTGAAAGACCTAAAACTGCAAAACTTGTTGGGTCAGTATTAAATAAAAATGGTTATGTAATTTGCCATTTACTTTGAGATTTTTTAAATAGATATTTCTAATATTATTATTAAGATGAAGAAAAGTTCAAGTTGTTTTTAGACCGGGAAGGTTATATTCAAAGACTGGAAACGAAGAGTATCCTATAGCTCGAGGGCTTGTGAAGAATTAATCATTTTTAATCTTTGCATTCTTATTGTCCTGATGTATCGCGTCTGCTTACGCTTGCTGCCATAAAGTTTTTTTGAAGTTACGAAAAAAAGAAAATGAAAGAAATAAGCGAAGCCAAGTTTCATAATACAATCTAAAGTTGCTTGGCTTCATTTGTCTCCAAATGCTCCGTAAATTAGTAAAACGATCTCGTTTTTAGGTGTAAATAAAATTTTCAGCTTAACGTTTTTTTAATTTGTACATTAATTGCTAATATATTTATAATTTATATCAATAAAATTTAATGAATATAATTAAATTAATTAGAAATATATTTAATAAAGAATAAATTCAGGGATTGTAAATAGTAAAGAATGAAGTTTTAGGAGTGAGAAATAGTTTTATTTTCAATTTTACTCTAATTTTCTCAATATTTATCACTAATATTTTGTTACATTTGCAAGCTTTGCAATTAAATTTAAAATAAAATAAATTTTCGTACGTTAATAAGACACATAAACGCTCAAAATGTCCACTACGACAAATTGAATTTTCACAGCAAATAAAATGTAGTTTAATGCACTTTGATAACAGTCATTGAATTTATTGTGTAAAAATTTCATTTGAAATTTGTTTGAAAATAAAATCTGCTCTTTTCTACAAAAAAAAAATATTTCTTTTGTCTTGAATAAAAAAATTGACTATCGTTTTACAGAAACGTGGCGTTACTTCCATTTATTTTTCAAGATCGATTGAATCTCACTCCACCTTACTCGGACAATTACAATTCACAAAGATCAGATTGAAATTTTGAACTTTTCACACAGATAGTCACATCTTGAGATCCCATAACAACTCTATGTCCTTCATGCCCGGTGATCGAGGTAGTAATTCTCTATAGTTCTTCTTTTTCGCGAGAATAATTTATCCGGATCTTCTAATAGTGCTTAAGGTCCATTATCTTCCTGAAAAACTACTTGTCCAATGAAACTTTTCCCTGACAACAATCCGTTCAATTTTAAAATTTCACTATATCTCTTTTTCAATTGTTAATTAATTCACCAACTTAGTTGTTGTCCCTAACAACCCTATGTAACGATTGACCCACCTCAAGTTTAACCATTCGAACTTTAGAGTATGTTAATGCTTGTTCTCTTTAGCATCGACGAACAAGCACATCAGTCCTAAGGACTTTCTGATTAATTGTCGAGATTTTTGTCTGTTGCTCGAGCCAAAATTTTTTACTTTATTGTGGATGTGGCAGTGGTTTTTTCATAGCAATTTAACAATTAAAATCGTATTCTTCATAGTCACAGTATTTAAGAAATTATTTCGACTTGCGTATGTTAACATCTACCTTCAGTTCTCGTGCTGTCAATCTTCTGTTTCGAGTTGTCAATCAAATCAGTATAAAATGCAAAATATTATTCTCTATATATCTATATTAGGTTCATCTCAATTTCCACAGTCTCATACCAAATTAATTATTTCGTCAAAAAAAGTTTTTCTGCCACCACTTCTTGTATGGCAATCATTTAATTTATCTCTAACAGAGCATATGGAAATCTTAAATGAGCTGATTTTACGCATTACTCATTTTTTACTGAGCTGATGGCATTTTTCAAATATTCTAAAGTTTCTTCATATTTTTCTGAGACAAAGAGTAAGGTTTCTCAAGTCGTACATGCTCTGTATTTGCAGTGTTGCTAAAGTTGTAATAGTGCCATGTTAGGATTTAGATGATACCGCATGTAGTCTGAAAGTTTTATTGTGATATGTCGTGCTGTCTTCAATGAGATATTTTAGTTAAGAAGCTTTTCGCTGTTTTCGTAAGATATTCTACATATCTGTGGTAGCTAATCTTGCAAGTATTTATTGTTTTTTGTAGCTTTGTAGATAGTGCTGAAAGTTTTGTAACTATTATAGATTTAAACGAGTGAAACTAACATGCATTACGATCAATCAGTGTGATATTATGTTAATTTTAGTAAGGGTTTACTTAGTGTTCTTAGTCGAACTTGTGTGAGACGCCTAAATCATACCTGGTACAATTTAGACTTTAGAAATTCTTAAATCGACCGATTTTTTACGTTCTTCTTTCTTTTCTGTTTTTGATTTTTGTTATTTGATAGGCCATTATGTCAAAACGACTTGATTATCTTTGGAAAAATGAAGATATGGAAGAGGCGTTAACCAAATTATCGCAAGGTCTTATTGGATTAAATGAAGTTCATAGAAAATATGAAATCCAAAAACGAACGTTACGACGTCATTTTAAAGGATGAAATAGGAATCTCAAGTTTAGAAGGCCCAAGGATTTAATTAATACTATGGAGCGGGAGTTTGATCATTTTTTGGCTTGAGTTTATTCGAAACAATTTCTTGTTTATACACCATATCCGTTGTCTTGAAATTAAAACAAGAAACCGGTGCTTCCCGACAAATGTTTTTTGCTGGCACAAACGTTGAGTAAAAAAAGTAAGTTCACATTTCAGCAACAAGATGATGCTTAAACATGAGTATAGTTAAAAAGTGGTCGATGAGATTTAATGCTCGTTTCGCCATTTTCTCAAAATCATTCTAAACTTATTTGAAACTCCAATGCAACAATGCAAAAAAGCCAAGCTCATGAGTTAGATAAAAGAGGTCGAGTCCTTAAAAGAACCATCCTTTATCAGCAAGAAGTAAGACTAAAAATACTGAAGTAAAAACTTTCATCTGGCTTTGATTAGTTGGTGAATTGGATTTTTTTGTAATGCAATCAGTTACTTCTATTTGCTCTATTTTGGTTACATGGAAGTTTTATTTAAAAAGTAGTGTTCTTTTCAGTAATTGAAGATTTTTTAATGGATTTTATCACTCTTTTACTTCGAGATGTTAACAAAAGAACTTTGCAGACATTGAACGAGAATTAAATTGGTGAAAACGTAATTTTATGTTTTATATTCTTTGTTAAGAATAACTGAAGTTTAGATTTTAACTAATGTGTAAAAATTAATTTATTATTTTCACACATGTCGATTCTAGTGACAAATTACTCTAAAGAAATGATCATATAAATCCTTTTAATTTAAGGAAGGAAGGTTGCTCCAAGTCTGTGCTTTTTGCATGGAATAACTAAAATCTATCATTGTTTCTGTTGTAATCTTTTTGTAATTTTTGTTCCTGAAATGCTGAGACTTTCAGTCCCTAGAATCCAAATGAGTGTTAGAAGTTTTAAGCTCGAGAAGAAAGAGATCACATCTTTAGTGGATATATATGTTAACTGTTTTCTTGGTTTCAAACATAAAAGTCTCGATATCTTAAAAGGGCAATTTTGTCACCTTGCCATGGGCTTATCAATAATTTAACGTAAATGAAGTCTTTTTCTATAAAATATTTCAAGGCACTCTCATCCTGGACACTGTATGATCTTTAACTCCCAAGAAGTTCGCGACCCCATTAGATAACGAGAATGCTAGTTTTATTTTTTTTTCTTCAACAAAAATCCTTATGAAAATCATGTCACTTTTTGACAAGAAAAGATGCGCGATTATGTTCTCATGGTTGAGATATATATATAAAATAGCTAAAATACCAAACAAAAATAGTCCTATACAACACCTGTTAACTATAACAAGAAAGGACTGGCACTATACACAGCTGGTGAAATATTTGCAGTCAAAAATACTGCAAATTTACAAATTAGCTCAATTTTCATTTGAAATAAACAGTTGAAGAATTTAGAGATTTATAACACCTAGCGGAATCTAACACGAAATCATTATTATATTACGCGCCTAGTGAGATCACTCTAAACGTAGCCTGATATTTTGGTATCCATAAACATCATTCTTGCACGCGCGGCATAATAAATCTTTTATTCTCCTATAAGTATCCTCCATTGATAACAACTTAGAAAATTTTAGTTTCGAAAACCTGCTCTAATAGGAGGTCGAGTCATTCCCTGAGGCATAGCTGGTCGCTGTTGGGTAATAGTAGGAAGTCCGTGCTGTTGCCCTATATTAGGTGGAGGGCCTCTAGGCCCACCAGGTCCCATTGGCCGCTGAGGAGGGGGACCTCCATTCATTGGTCCACCAGGTCGTTTCAAACTATTCGGTGCACCTAGATGAGAATTCATGCGAGGAGGCATACCAATAGGAGGCATTCCAGGAGGCATCATACCACCTAAAATCAATTAAGTACCATAATGATATAGGTAAAGAAAGCAAGGTATGAAACAGCCTGTCTACATTAACTTATCGATAATTTAACCTGGTGGTGGCATACCCATTGGCGGCATCATTCCAGGAGGCATTGGAGGTATCATTCCTAGTGGTGGCAACATCCCAGGAGGAGGAAGCATACCAGGTGGAAAATTAGGCATATTTGGTTGATTCTTAGAAGATTTTTCAGCTTGCTTAACTAAAAATAATAGTATGTGATACAAACATAAAAAATAGTTTAAAGTAGCCCACAATGAAACTTTCTTTCATCTATAGCTAAATTGTGTTTCATGATTTTGCATTATAAAATGCTGGAAGCTTTCATAGAGCAGAGACAAAAATTAGTTTAACTTTGCAAACAACAACTTTATTTTAAACACTCAAAGGAAAGATAGTTTAAAGAAAAGATGTGTAGGGTAAAAAAATTACTTGTTTAAGAGTATTCATTCTAAACTATCAATACATTATTAGTCAAAGTCCTGTCAGAAAAAAAAAAGTTTTAAAAAAAAATAGGCTTAAATTTCTTAATAAACTGTAATAGCAATAGAAGATAACTTTCAAGTGGTAAATATGACATTTATCTTATGCAACTTTTCTAAACATTGGAAATCTGGGGATAAATGACTAGCAAAAATTTTTTCAATGAGGAATAAATTGTTTACATAAATTGTCAGTCAAAAACATCTAATAGAGAAAATCTACCTGTGCCAAGACAGATGTTGCAATATTTTGAAACTCTTTTACAAGAGTAGAAACACATTGTAACAAAATTATTTACAAGTAAAGCAAGTATTTGGCTGCATAACATAGCTGCATGCAAGTGTTCTAAACATGCTTTTGTGAGAAAAAGAATTTCTGGTTTGGCAAGAGTTCCCCACACTAGTACCAAAAAAAATATGTATTGAAAATTTCTATTAGCTATAACAAACAACAAAGTCAAAAAGAAATTTTAATAGGTTAGTAAGCACCACTTTTTTTTCTGTTAATAACAAATAATCATGAATAAAGTACTAACACCAATACCAATCATTTGAAATAAATTAAATTTAAAATATTTTATATAAATAGACATAAAAAGTTGAGATTCCATTAAAGATATTGTAATACCTTTTATACCTAACATTAAATTGCTTTGAACCTTAAAGTGTATTTATGAATGTAAATTTATCATACCAAAAACTTGGATTTTTTAAATGCATAAAAAGTTCTATTTTGATAAACATTAGAAGATTCAATCTATCTCAAAAAACTGATATAGTAGGTTTTTTGAAGTAAAGTAGGAGTTTATTCATTATAATTTGTTATTAATAGAAAAACCAATTCCCAATGCTGAAAGGATGATATATGTCAATCAAAAATATTGTTAGATGACACTAGGTGTATCAGTGCCACCTGAATACAAATCTATGTCTTATTCAAGGCTGAATTATGCTAATATTTGGATTCAGATGATCAGCAAACCAAATGATTCACTTACCTCCAAAAAAAGATTGAAATTAATAAATGTTGCATGAGAGTGTGATAAAGAACATCAGATCACAGTGCTGCTTCACTGTGCATTACTTAAGACTATAATCTTAAGTAATACTGGACTAAATTACTTTAGTAAGATTAGTGGAGAAAACAAAAGAAACAGTTTGTTAATCACTGATAGGAAAAAAAAATTCACAATTATTTAAAATTTACAATTTACTGCTTAAACCAGTTCTGGTTATTTTGAGTCAAGGAAATAAGACTAAAAGTTAAAGATAAGACACAATGTTAAATGAAAAAAAGAAAAGTTATATGGATAATTTATTTAGAAATACAGATGCTAAACTACATTTGTGTGAATTAGCTATTAGGTAATTTTAGCAGCAAGGAAAAAAGAGATACTGATGATTAAATTGATCTAGTATTATAGCGAGGCATAGACGTGATTCCCTTGCATTAAAAAGTTTTTCTAATAATAAAATTCATGATTTCAGAAAAAAAAAAAAAAAAAAAAAAAAAAAATTAACATTATAGTAAAAATGAATATAATAATTTATTAATAATTTTAGACTTATTATTACTTCATTGTCTTCTTTATTCAAAATGTAACTCTCCCAGATCATAATAAAATTAAAAAAAAAAAAAAAGTTTAAATACATATTAAGAACTTTAACTATGCCATCAAAAATATAAGGTTTTTAAATACTTTCAAAGGATTTGAAAGGCTTCAAAGATAATTTTTTATGATATTACATAAGAACTTTTGTAAACTATGCTGTTACAAAAAAACTTTTTAAGTTGCTGATTGGAGTATTTAGAAAAACTTTTGAGACAGACTTTTATTCTCTACACATCATATAAGCTGCTGTTTAACAAAAAATACCTAAGCCAAGATTAGGCTAAATAAGATCTTTACAATTATTTATTAAAAACCCAACTTAAGATAATTGAAGGAAAGCATAAAACTAAAATAAATTAATTAATAAAATATTTGCAAAGTTTTAGATTGTATGGTTCACAATCTTTGAAGTCTGAAATGTCAAGGAGTAAAAATTTTTTGTTATAAAAAAACACGCAGCTGCAAAATTCATTTTAAACAATGAAATAACTAACTTGTTTGATCAATTAAAGCTTGAGCTTGATCTTCCATCCACTTTGAATAATAAAACTTAACATTGTCTTTGTGTTTACGGCCATTGTTGTGTGTTTTGCGTACAGATGGCTAAAAAGTATTGGGTTATTCCATTTCAAACATACTAAAATCTCTTAAGGTCCAATATATACTGTTTTGGAATTTGATAAAACTTTGAGAGATAAAATTTAAATTCTTAAATTTTTTAAATTTTCTTTATCACACTAAAGCTTTTGAAAGCTGTACTGTAACTGTTTCAGAAACATCATTTACAGAATGTATACAAGAGCAAAGGGACAGTTTTATTTGAACAAAAACATCAAGAATGATTATAAAAATTTCAATGATAAAAATGAATAGAAATTCAAAAAACAATTTTTGAAAGGTTTAAAATAAATTTAATATAGAAACTCATCCAGCAAACAAATACCTCTAGAACACTCATACTTGTGTATTGAGCCTTTAAAAACTGACTCTTTACTTTGTGAATAAATTTTACTGAATCTTAGGCTGCCATTATGGCTTGGATATTTCATAAATTATAAATTTTGAAGGTCTCACAACAAAATAATTAAACAATTTAACACTCCAAATTTTGTAATAACTTCATTTTTGTTTCTGGAATGGAGTTCAAAAGACTATCTCAGAAATAATCTAAATTTTATCAAAATCTGAGATGGTACACCTACTATTTAGAGATCCAATTTAAAAAACAAATAATAATTTAAAAATAAGATAACTACATAATGCCAAAGCTCAAAAAAGATAAACCTTAATTAAATACCAAATTTATTCTGTTCAATTTAAGATTATTATAACTAATTTAATATTTACATAAAAAATATTTAATACAAAAAGTATAAAAATCAGACAATAGAACATAAGAAATTTACTTACTGAATCATGAGTTAAATAAGTATCACAGTAGTCACAGAAGTATCTAAAGAAATGTAACAGAATTTTTTTATTACTCTAATAATATACACTTCTTTAACAAACACCATATTAATTATCATGTATTTACTTTTGAGTTATCAATCATGGATTGAAGCCCAACTAGAAAATTTATATCAGAATTTCTAGCAGAACCTTAGCATACAATAATACCAAATTTATACAAATTGATAAAATAGAGCTTTAAGTCAAGTTTAAACTTGATGCACTAGACATGTTTCTGTTCAGCAAAATGCCTATTTAATGTGAAGCATAGAACTAAAAGTAATCTACCACACTAAGGTATACTATTATGATAATATTTTTAAAATATTATATAATAGTAATGAAGTTAAAAGGAACAAACTATATGATTAAAAATATCCATGAATTTAATTTCTCTATCAAAAAGAATTCACAAGCTCTTGCATATTCTTTTAGAAAGAGAAGTGGTTGTTAGCCATGGGTCTAAAATAAGATTAAAGAGAAATAATGAGAAAGCCCTAAAACGATGGTCAGACTTCAGGGTTAGATTAGTGTCAAAATTTCCTCTACAATCTGCTTGACATCCATCCAGTAAAAAGATGTAATTTTAGACCATTCAATAAAAGGTTATATTTCTTTACATAAATTTAGGCATTATGGGCATGAAATTAGAAATGTGCAGTTATCTATAATTTTAAGTTCAGGCTCCCAAAACGTATAGCTTCATAGTCAAAAATAAACAGAATGTTTAAAAAGAATCACTTTTAAATATGAACTTAAAAGCTTCAAAAAGTTGTTTTAAGAAAAAAAATTATAGCCATAGATTTTACTTGGGCATCTTGGATTCTTCTACCCCATACAGCTCGTCTCAAATTTTAAACTATAGCCGCGCGCATTAATAAGTTCATTTTAAAAATAGTTCAGATAAGGGAGATAAACCAACTTGATTCAAAGAAACCATCAATGCACGGGTTATTACCGTGAGGCATATTTGGACCTAAAGTAGCGTGCAAGAGGTTTACAAGCCAATACTTATTTAGTTTTGGTACAATTTTTTTTCTATAAGACTAAAAACTTTTTTAAAAAATATGTAACTACAAAAAGTGAGAATTTTAACATTTTTAAATAAATTGAAAAAAGTAATTAAATAGTAAATAAATTCTTTTTAGCGCTTGGCAAGTTATGCCAAATTATTCAAAATACGGGTTTCAAGCATCGGCGCATTATTAAGCTAAAAGCTCAAAAAGCGACCTTAAGTGGATTTTTTTAAATCTACTATTCTTATCATTTTTTGTTACAATTTATTAGGAAAACATATCAAATAATGAGATTAAATATATTTGTTTGGTTGTTTCATGTCTAGTATTCTACTCAGGCATGCGTTTTTCCCACCAAGTAAAGGGTGGGAAAGTAGGAAAAAAAAAAATGTGTTAAAAGTGCGTGAAAATTCGCGCACTTTTTATATGTAATGACTTAGCAATTTTTTAAAATTTTTAGATGATTTATTCAACTTTTTAGTCATTAAACTTTATTTGGGCATTCTTTTCTCTGTTTCAATAGCAAAAAGTTTAAAACTTTGAAGACAGCTTTTATCAATGAGTAATTAAAATATCAGGTGAAAATATAAATTTTCCTATAAATTTGATTTTTGAAAATATAAAAAATGTCAAAAGTTCCATAGAGTTCCACCCTAAAACTAAATTTCTCATCCTTGGGAATGTTGTCAGAGACAACCAAAAAAAAAAAAAAAAAATTCAACTGCCCCTGATTGTCCGACATGGACTTATGGGCTTCATAGAGCGGCGCACAGTAAAAATTCAAAAAAATTGGCAAAAAACCCCCTGAAAAACAATTGCTAGGAACTAATAAACTGAGTTATAATGTAACTAATACCACCAGAAAACTGGGAGTAATTGCTTTTTGATCAATTTTTAAGAATTCGCCAACTTTTGCACCGCTTCCTTAAACATTATTTTACTTATTCTTTATTGAGAAACTCGCGCACAAATTGCTCGCTTTAATGTCACTCTTTTAAGGTTAATATGGGTAAAAACAGTTCAAAATTTATTTTGAAGGCATATATTTAAGATATTTGGTAACTATAAACAACATTTTTGGCATTGCATTTTGATTTTAAATTGTCATTCCTAAGATCTTCACAAAAGTGCCCCATATTGATTTTTTTTTATTTCTTTAATCATGAGTTCGTTTGAAAAACTTAGAGCCTCCACCAGATTCTATGGTAGTTTTAACACTTTTCCCATTAATAAGTATATATGAGAGCATAAAAAAAATCTGTTGCCCGAACTTGCTCCAATTTAATTTAAAACCTTATAAAAAAAAGTCAAATGTAAAATTTCATGTTAATTAGCACCACAGAGGTAATTTGTCATAACTAAAAAGTCAACATTCAAAAACTCGTGCTTAAACAAATCATGCTAATTTTAAAACCTTAAAAACCAAAAGTTGCATGATCTGACTGCCTACTGCCTGAATTAAACGTTTGAAAATACAATTGGGCCGTGGCCCACAATTTGCCGACCTCTGATCTATATAGATGGACAATGCGTTGAACGTCCATCTATATAGATGGACGTTCTAAAACAAAGAACAAGAAGACAAAAGACGAGACGGGGATCCTAAAACAAGAGACGGGGGTCCGAATTAGAAAGTTTTTCGAATTAGACTTTCTTTGATTCAAAAATCTTTCTAATTCGGACAATACAAAACGATACATAGCAAGATATGACTGTACAGTACAATCTTCCTAATTCAAATTTTTTTGGGGAAAAAATTTGAATTAGGGAGATTGTACTGTACCGTCATATCTTGCTATGTATCGTTTTGTATTGTAATAGTTAAAAAACTAGTTTAAACATTTCGATACATCACTAAAATATTGGTAATAATTAAAAAATCTATAATGATACTTTTTACCGAGACTCCTTACTATACCGATACGATAAATAAAAAATCTAATTTTATTCCAATACGAGATTATTTTGGGGTATGCACTGTAAAAACTTGTTTTGTTAATTTAACCAAATATGTTTGGTTTAGGAGAAAAAAACGAGATTTTGTAGCCACTTTTTTTCTTTATTAATTCTTAGGCATCGTAGTTTCAAAAAAACACAAAAATTTATTAATGTCACTATAATTATGATTAGCTGTGCTTATTGTGAATATACTGCAAGCTAAATTTTACCAAATAATTTGGTTACTTTAACAAAAACATTTGGTGCATAAATATTCACCAAATGTTTTGTTAAAGTAACCAAATTTTTTGTGAATTTCATAAAACGTTTTTTGCAGTGTGTAACTGCACATAATGATTTTCGTATCACTATGTAAATCTCGTTTGATTTCAATTAAAAAAAAAAGGAATAAATTTGTAGATTAGTTCTTGAGTTAGAAAAAGTATGAAACATTGGAAAAGCCTAAAGTAAAACCAATGAGTATTTAAAAGTATCTACAATAGGTTTTATATCTACAATAGGTAATATCCGAAGCAACAAGTCTCCAGTTAGTGACCATTTTCGGAATTTTTTCCCTATAAATCCGTCGTTTTAACATGCGCATTTTAATTTTACCACGTTTATGCACCGTTATTAATCAAAATAGTTTCTTAATAAATTGCAACGCTTGATGCAGGTTTACAGTAGAAATCTGTCATTGAAGTGAACGTACCCTTTGCTCAAAGACTACAAAGCTGATTAGATAAAAAATAAAATGTAAATTGCCGTTTGATGTCTCGTTTGATGTCTCAATTGGTGTCTCGTTTGATGTCCCATTAAAGAGCTATCTATTTCAACAGTTGAATCGTAAATTTTGCATAAATTACGACGAATATTTATTAAATAAATTTGCATTTCTTTTGTACTTCTTATATTCTATAGGCTTAGGTTACTGGACCGAACTAGTTCTCGAACCCATTCATCAGGATTTCAATCAGTTTTGGCGAATGAGAAAAGTTGGAGAGCACAGCCCAAATTATATAGAGGAACGAAAAAACGCGGTTGTTGCTCACAACAACAAGCATTTTTAAAGTAGCATTCCATTTGCAGTTTGTAAAAAGTAAAATATTTAATCTCCTTTGAACAAACGTTTAGTATAATTTTCACAAATTTCAAATTACATCAAAAAAAAATTTTCGTTTAAAAATTAAGACCATTTAAAGTTATTTCAGGGGGTATTTGGAGGTAATTTTAAGCTTTGCATGGTTATAAATCTTAAAAGAAAAGGGATTTTTTGATGAAATTTAAATTTGTTGATAAATTTTGATCTAGTTTATGACAAAAAAAATTTTTTATGATTAAAGGAGACATAGTTCTTGGAAGAGGGTAGTTAGGAGTCTGTGCGGGTTTGGTTTAGCTCCAATTACCCTAATTTTTTGCAAGTCATCCTCACTCGACACCAGTATCAACATACTAGAAATTTGAGTATGCCCCATGCCTCTTAGTTACCTATCTTAAACAACAAAATTTCTGGGCGCTCCTCTAAAATATGTGATTTCTATGTAAATATAAAGAACACATTTTTTTAACATTCAATGATAAGTCATTTTTATCCTTTTAAAGTAAAAGTAAAAGAAGATTAATAGTTGCAATAATTTGCACAACACTTATTTACCACTTAACAGTTTTACACGAGTGTCACTCCAGCAAAGCGTGCTCTCGTGCACTGACTTGCCCGAGTGACACTCGTGCGCCAAAATAGCAAAATAACTAAAAAAAAATTATTAGACAGATACATACCTGTAAACACGTTTTTATCTGTTTTTTAGTATCATTAAAAATAAAATATTAAAAAATATGCTTTTTTTTTTTACCATTTACCTAAAAATAAGTAAGCTGTGAAGTGATTAAACGCTACGCTCAACACTTAACTTTTAGTGAACTATTGTGGGAAAGAACCCAAGTTTTATGTTTTAGTTCGGGTTTCTCTAGGGTTTTATTCTTTAAGTACTAATTTGATGAGGTTCTAAAAACTTATTTCCAATCTCTAGTTGGTATGCTAAAAGCCGTTCTGCGCCGTCTCAAGTTTGCCTCAAGTGTTTAAATAGCAACATTAATGATTAAAAAAACTTTAGGATAGGGCGGGGCTAGTTGAGCAATTTTTACTAAATCTAATAGATCTCTTGAATGGTGTTTCGTATTTCCATAATTTTTTCACTAATAGAAAGATAATTTTATCTGCTAAAAATTGCTTAAGAAAAAGAAGCGTGTTTAGATTTGTTTGAGAAAATATTCGCTAAAGTTTACCAAGCTGGTCAACCTACCCCAGTGGGGTAAGTTGAGCATCTGTGTGGGGTAAGCTAAAAATAAAGTTACTAAGTTAAAATTTTTATTTCTGAACTTTTGAAATATATTTTATTGACTAAGTAATATTTACGTAAAAATATTTTTAAAAGAAGCAAAAGTTTTACAGTTTTAAATCACATTTACATACTTTCTTAAAAAAAAAGGGTTTCAGATATTATTTTAAATTGGTAAGAGTATTTAATCATGATTAAGTTAAAAGTGTTTATGGACCTTTAAATGTTTACCCAACGAAACTTGTTTCTCCGTATCCGATAATGCCATTTTATTTCTTTCAAACCTATTCAACTTACCCCAACTAGACTAGGTGACACCGAAGTTAGGTTATAAAAAGAGCTATAATACTTAGAGAAAAATAGCTAAGTATAATTGAAAGTGAAATATATGGGTGAAATATCAACAAATAAGTGATGCCAGATAAAGTAGTTTTGATCCGTAGTTTTTGAGATATTTTGGTTGCCCAACTTGCCCCTATGCTCAACTAGCCCCGCCCTACCCAATGTGATAAAATAGCTACATTAACGACTATAATACAACCGGAACCTCAAACAAGTTGAAGTTTTTAAAGAAATCAATCAATTATCGAATGATCAGAATAATAATGATAATAATAATAATAATAATAATAATAATAATAATAATAATAATAATAATAATAATAATAATAATAATAATAATAATAATAATAATAATAATAATAATAATAGTAATAATAATAATAATAATAATTATAATAATAATAATAACAATAATAAATGATAATGACACACAGTTATGAATGCTTTTTTTTATTTGATGAAATCTATGAAGTTAATTATTTGAACGAGATTGATTGTAACCAAAGTATGAAAAAGACATTGTGCGACTATTTTAAAACTGCTTGTCGTCTATTTTAACAAAGCTAAAAGATATTTTTGCAAATTAGATGCTCATTTACTTAAAGTTAACATTTTTTGAAAGGACCTTCGTAAATGTTCTAGATTTTTAGTGTTAAAGTTTCTATATTGTGTAATGGATTAAAATTTATTAGAAACCATTAATTAAATTGTATATATGAATATATAAAAGTTTTTTCAAAAATTTTAAGTGACATCATTTTAACTAAAGAATCTTTTTAATTAAAGAACACTCTGGCTCTGAATAAACAAAATTTAAATTGCGATTCATCACTATGAAACAAGTTATCATTTTCGTCAATAAACTTCAATGAATATGAAAAAATTAGGTTTTCGTAAGTAAAATGCAATAAATATTTAATCCTTAACTACAGCCGTTATTACTAGTAAGAGAGCACCAACATCTACAGCAACAACAAAAACATCTACATAAAACAAACAACAGACAACGACAACTGCTGCTACTGATAATCCTAATATTTCTACAAGTAACGGGCAATAAAATTACGCAACTATTTTCCTAATGTTTAAAATACATTTAAATGTCGAGTAAAATATTCTTTTAAATTCCTTTCGAAACCTCATGCTAGCAAACGCATATATAAATGGATTTGCTGTTGAGTTTATATAAGTAAAGACATAGCTGATGCTAAAAGCCACAGAAGAGAAGCAGTTTAAACAGTATGGGTATATTACCATTTGAATACTGTATGGTGACCAAGTCACAACAAATACCAAAAGTATTGCTGTTGTCATTTTGAAATATTTTCTACCAACCAAAGTTTCTTTCCTACATCGATTTTTGGTTATGTTTTCTGAAGATTGGCATTCCTCCGTTTTTCTTTCTTTATCGTCACCGTATGACGTTATCACTGATTCTGAAAACACAGACAGGTTTGATGAAACTTTAGCATCTAGTTCACAAGATTTATCATTTTTCCATACGATAGACTGTGATAGCTTAATTATTCGAGTTATCTTAAAATAAATTACAAACACGAAAACTAACGGTCCATAAAAGCTAAAACTAGCTTCTATATAGGTTACATATGGATTTTCCTTCATAAAAAGCACATCGCATTCATTTTCTGGTAACTTTCTTCCAACCATGTATTGATAACAAGTAATCCATGGCACCCATTGAACAAAAGCTACAGTCCAAATACAAGCTATGTATACTTTTATTCGATATTTTGTTTGTTTTGCTCGATGTGTTAGAGGGCATTTTATTGAACGATAGCGATCATAAGTTACTAATACAATATGATATATTGAAGATTGACAGCACGTTAACTCTATAGATAACGAAATATTACAAAACGTATTACCAAATGGCCAATGCTGTAAAGCTGACGCGATAGCGTATACATTTAATGGTATAAGCCCAATCAACATGTCAGCACAAGCAAGTGAAACCAATAAAAAATTTGAGCTACTCTGTAGGTTTCTATTTTTCAAATATGCGATTATTGTTAAAAGATTTCCACAGACCGTAACGAGACTTAGTAATCCACACCCTAATATTATAAAAACTTTTGTTGCAAGCGTGTAGGATGCATATTCAACTTCGTTTGAGCTTAAGCAAGAAGTGTTGCCAATCATTGTTTCATACTTCTCACCTGAAAAAAAAAGTTTTTTTAAAAAAAAGTTAACTAAAATTCTTGTTAAAACCGCATTCAAACTTGTGTGAGCATAAAATATTTAACTGGTATTCGCATAACGATGCATAAGTGACGTAGTTGAAATGAATTGCTTGAAACAATAAAATTGTTGTTTTTTTTTTTTTGACGCTGCTATATATTACGGAGAACTATTTAAAAATGTAAGACCTTGCTATAATTCATTGATCACAATAAGAGGTGGGATTATTTTGCAAAAAGTGAAGGACATCGCCTTATAGACTTGAATAAAGCGTTAAGTCTTGCTTTTTTTAAAACTTTTGGATAAGCTATTAAAGTTTTCACTGAGAAAAACTCTTTTTTTCTCTTAATAATTTAATTCTTGATTTGGTAAAAATTTTTGTAAAAGGTCACATCTCGCAGTGTCATTTGTCTTAAGAACTTTTAATACATATTGATTATGAAGAGATAAAATAACTTGCTAGAATTCTAGCAATCTATAATACCCACGTTTTAAAAATACATTTACAGAGCTGTAATAGTTTTTTATGCATTTATTATTGAGTTTATCATTAAAATAACTAAGTTTATTTTTACTTAGTTATTTTATGATAAACTCAATAATAAAATAACTAAGTTATATTTACTCTAATCGTCAATTCGTTAAGATTTATTGCAGTGAAAAAATAAAATCTTATTAAATGACTAGGATATTGGAAATACACAAATACTCAAACTTTCTTTTTTTATAATAAAAACTCGCACACCGAAGTTTCCTTCATCACAAATAAACTTACATTTTCTCACGTTAAAGATTTCCTTTTTCAAAAAATCAGCTTTTCTTCGATTGAAACTTTCTTTCAAGCAAATCAACGTGCTTTCAAGTTTTCTTTTCTGAAACAATCTCACCAGTTCTCACATTTTCAAATCAACTCTTTTTATTTAAGTGGTCTTTATTTAAATTTTAACGTAAATTATCTAAACTGCTGAGGCTCATCAACTTTCGGCGTTATTTAATTAAAAGTAAAATCATGAATACGAAAACAACTTAATAAAGAATTTATAATACGTAATGAACGTATCGTGTTCTTTTATCCCCTCAACATATTTTATAATACGTAATGTATACCATTGTGTACTTTTGTCTCCTGAACTATTTTTGATATTGAGTATGAAATAAAATGTCTCTTGATATACTCCAAATTAGATAAATCGACTAAAAATTTCAACGCTTTAAATAACGAATCTTTGATAAAAAAAAAAGAGGCAATTTTAGACAACAATGAAGATAAAAGTCCGTTTCTCTCACAAGTATTACATTTCACACACTTTAAAGTTTATTAAAAAAAAATTCAAAAAACAACAGCAACGACAAAAAATCTTGATAAAATAAAAGCATTCTTTAAAAACAATTAAAATGAGGATTAAACTTTAGTAAAACTTAAGATAAAGTAAATGAGATAACCGATAAGTGATTAAAGAATATGGCTAAGATTATTCATCCTTATCAGAAGTCGTAGCACATGTTTACAGGCACATTGAAAAACGGCTTGAAAACAATGCCTTTGCTTGTTGAGCGACTTCATATCCAATCTGAATGACAGCTAATAACATTCACACATTTACCAAACATATCTAAAAGTTATAATTTGTTTCAGTATTCAAAAAAATTGTGATAAAGTTCAATAAAAGCATAAAAGCTAAAATAGGTTCACAGATCAGCATTGAACTGACCAACCATCAAGTTGGATGATGAAAAATTTATGCCATCATATCGAAATAGATTTGCATCAGTCAACTTAAAACTAGCTGTGGAACATTTGCTATAATGGCGTGTTGAAAATTAATTGCGATCAAAAAACCTGTAAGATGAATACTAAAACAGCTAAATTTGTACTAAAAAAAACAAGTCTAGAAGTTTAAAAAATTTTAAGTTTTTACGCACATTTTTTTTATTCATTTGTACAGCTTTATAGTTATAAAAAGGATCCCAAAATCTAATTTTTTATTAACTCACGCAGCCACCGTCACACGTCCATGCACAGTTATACAATAAAGTTTCAATAAAACATAGTTCGTGTGAAATTAATGTTTCATCTGATATCAGCTTCTCATTAAAAACAGAATATGACATTCAGAAGAAGGACAATTGTATCCTAAACGCTTGACAATGCAACTCGAAACGACAGGTCTCGCATTAACGGGATGTTTTTTTTTTTTAATAATCGGAATGTTTAACTTACATACGGTTGTAAGCTATTGTAATGGAGATGATTATTGTAATGGAGATGATGCTATTGTAATGGAGATAGATGATTGTCTATCAATACGTAGATGCTCGGAGATGACAAACGATTGATATTAATATGTCTTTTTGTTATCATTTTAAGAACTCGTTTTTTTTTTTGCTCACTAAAAAAATCTGATAAATCTAACCAATAATCAAGCAGCGCAATTTGTCTGATTCAAAATCTTTTTTAGATAACTTTCTAGAAAGTTATCTAAAAAAGATTTTGATAACTTTCTAGAAAGTTATCAAAAAAGATTTTGAATCAGACAAATTGCGCTGCTTGATTATTGGTTAAAAAGATTTTGAATCAGACAAATTGCGCTGCTTGATTATTGGTTAAAAAGATTTTGAATCAGACAAATTGCGCTGCTTGATTATTGGTTAAAAAGATTTTGAATCAGACAAATTGCGCTGCTTGATTATTGGTTAAAAATAAAAGATATATCCGTTGATGACTTACTCACAATAAAGTTTTACTAAGTTCACAAAAAACACTTACCGGATACCGGATTCTTGAATTTAAAAATCATTCTTTTTTCTTAACAATCCTTGCAATTATACTTTTGAATTCATTTCAAAAATGCTTGTTCAAAAACGCGTATATGAAGGGATTCGCTGCCAAAATGATATACGTAAGGACATAGCTCAGATCAAACCCTATATCAGAAATGCAGTTGGAGCAATAAGGATGTAACATCATTTTCATGTTGTAAGGTAACCATGTTAACACAAATACTAAAAGTATTAGAGTTATCAGCTTAAAATACTTTTTGTTGACGTTTTTTTTTTTTTGCAGTTACTGCTTTGTTCAGGTTACAAACATAGTTCTTCTACTTTCCATACTACTTTTGGATTTACAACGGTAACAGAAACACTTTTTCTAAATTCGACTTTTGACAATGATGAAGTATTTTTTGTGATCGATTTATACAAAGATTTTTATATCAAACTATACATAATCATGTAAACTATAAAAACGAAAATTAGAGTTCCGTAAAAACCTAAAATGGCTTCTGCATAGGTTAGATACGGACTTTCAGTTAAAAAAAAACATTTTTTCACATTTCTTACTATTGGGTAGCCTTTTATGACTAATATATTGATTGCATAAAATCCATGGTACCCATCGGATGAAAGAAAGAGCCAAAATAAGAGCTAAACATAGCATAATTTAATGTTTGGTTTGTTTTACTCGATGTGTCAAGGTTTTCTTTGTTAAAATATAACGAACTGAAGTCACTAGTAAAATTTGATAATAGATTACTGAGAACACATCATTTCAACTAATAACAATAAATAATTAAGCTGGCCAATTCAAATAGCACGTAAATTTAAAAAAATAAACCCAACGATTAAGCCGGCCAATGCGAGGGAAACCAAAATGACATTTGAAATTCTTTAAAAAACTTTTTTGTTTACTGAAATTGTGTAATCATTTTTGTTTGCACTTTGTTTGAATTTATAGATGATGCTGACGTGTTTACGCGTCTGCCCACTTCATTATCCCGCATATTCATTCCATTTACTTGTGCTTGCATTTTACCATCTATAAAAGCTATATGATATTAACCCATATAAACCCATGATTTTTAAAATGTGTTTCTTGTCTTTATTTGGTGTGATTTAGGTCCAAATGAACAATATTCATCAACTGTTTCATAATTTTTTATATACTTAAGTGAATATAGGTGAAAATATAGGTGTCAGTTTAAACTGACGCTAGCTGCAGGAGGGTACAGGTTTTCTCACGTGTCATATTTGGCTATGACAAGAAGAATAGTCAAACTCTGAAACCAGGAATCACATGGCAATGTTAACTGATGCAGCATAACTCACAGTGACGTTTTATAACTGTTATTAATTATTTCACAGGGCCACCTAGCGAGTGAAAACTGCCCGTTTGACGCAAAAGTGTTCAGAAACA
>QPEY01000103.1:138694-232230 GCA_014706445.1 Hydra viridissima
TTTTGACGTTTTTTTTTTTTTTTTTTTTTTTTGCAGTTGTTGCTTTTCTCAGAATACGAACATAATTTTTCTACTTTCCATACTACTTTTGGATTTACAACGGTAACAGAAACACTATTTCTAAATTCGACTTTTGGCAATTATGAAGTATTTTTTCTGATCGATTTATATAAAGATTTTCTTATCAAACTATACATAATCATGTAAACTATAATTACGAAAATTAGAGTTCCGTAAAAACCTAAAATGGCTTCTGCATGGGTTAGATACGGACTTTCAGTAAAAAAAAACATTTCTTCACATTTCTCACTATTGGGTAGCTTTTTATGACTAATATATTGATAGCATAAAATCCATGGTACCCATTGAATGAAAGAAAGAGCCAAAATAAGAGCTAAACATAGCATAATTTAATGTTTGGTTTGTTTTACTCGATGTGTGAAGGTTTTTTTATTAAAATATAACGAACTGAAGTCACTAGTAAAATTTGATAATAGATTACTGAGAACACATCATTTCAACTAATAACAATAAATGATTAAGCCGGCCAATTCAAATAGCACGTAAATTTAAAAGAATAAACCCAACGATTAAGCCGGCCAATCGAGGGAAACCAAAATGACATTTGAAATTCTTTGAAAAAACTTTTATGTTTACTGAAATTGTGTAATCATCTTTGTTTGCACTTTGTTTGAATTTATAGATGATGCTGACATGTTTACGCGTCTGTCCACTCCATTATCCCGCATATCCATTCCATTTACTTGTGCTTGCATTTTACCATTTATAAAAGCTGTATGATATTAGGGCTGAATCAATAACAGTATTAAAAAAATCTATTTGGGTTGTTTCCACCCACCGCGAATCGACATTTATTGTAGTTTTCAAAATTTAACAGAAATTTTGGAACAAGTAACTATTTGTTTTTATATTTGTATTTTATGTACGAACAATATGGCCATGCACTTCCATTTGAATACAGCTGTAACTGGCAAAGCCAGCGAGTGTGTTTCCACACTTTGACAGCCTATTTTATGTTTAATTTTTCTCTAGCTATAAGTCAATTTTTTCTTGGAATCTATTTAGATTAACTGAACTATCTATGTCAATAGGAAGATTCTTCCAGTTTGTTGATGGTCTGTTAAATAGAAAATTGTGCATATGAGTAAAATTGGTTATATCTCTATCAAATCGCTAGCTATGTCGTCTTATTAAACGTTCTGTTTTGAATTTGAAATTTTCACTAGTTGAACTTGTTTTAAATTGTTAAACTATTTATAAAGCTGAATCAGATTGCCTCTTTCTCGTCTCCTTTCAAATGTTATCATGTTTAATTGCCTCAGGCATTATTCATATGTTAATTCTCTCAGCCCACTATTCAGTCGAGTTACTCTGTGTTGAACTTTTTCTATTAAATCTATGTCCATTTTCGGTTGTATCGACCATACACTAACTGCAAACTCTAAGTGAGGTTTACAAATGTGAAATGATATTTCTCAACAACTTAATGTTATCAAAACTAGTAAATGTTTTTTTCATCATTCCGATCATTTATTAACTTTAGATGAAGCAGCAATCACTTGATATTTCCATTTCATGGTTTTTGAGAATACAACTCCAAGATCTCTTTCCAAATCAGACATTTTTAAAAGAATTGCTTCCATACTATAGCTTTTACACTTATTTTTATTACCATAGTGCATCACTAAACATTTCTCTGAGTTAAAATTCACTAACCATTTACCACTTAATCATATTTTCTAGATCATTTTGTAGATTTAAAGCCTTTTCTTCTGTAGAAATATCAGCAAATAACTTTGTATCATCAGCATACATTTTCGTGAGACTTTCAAGTAGCTTACGCAACTCATTTATAAGTGTTACAAACAATAAAAGGCCCAATACCGAGTCTTTAGGAATTCCACTTAAAACCTCTCTCAAATTCAACTCAGACTTGCCTAGAACTTCCCTTTTTCTGCGATTTTTTAAGAAAGCTTCAATCCACTTTAGAAACAATCCTCTTATACCATAGCCTTCCAACTTTAGTAATTGTCTTTTATGATGAACGGTGTCAACAGCTTTAGATAAATCCAAGAGTATTTCATCAACTGGGATGTTATTTGCTAAACAATATGATATGAAGTTTAATGTTTCCGATAGATTTGTTAAACAAGATTTACTTTTCACAAATCCATGTTGCTTTTTGCAAATGAGTTTATTATCATACAGATTTTTTTCTAAACACGACCTAAGTATGCTTTCTAATTTTTTATATGGAGAGTGAGTGATACAATAGTGTGAAGTTAAAAGATTGTTTTGGCAAGCTACTATTTGTTAACGATGCTCTAATCATTAATGATAATGGATAACCGGATTAAATACGCGCAATTTTTTTAATACAATAGGGTTTATTTAATCAGTTCCATCTTTTTTTGAAATATCTAATGCGCTTAATCTTTTGGCTACTTCATAAAAACTTATAATAGGATAATTAAGTGAAGATTCAATATAAGTGTCGAATTCAGTTAATTTACTATCATCTTCAATCACAAACACACCCTGAAACTTTTAGTTCAACATTTCTCTAATATCATTTGTTATATCCCCATTAAAATTTTGTAACGCCTTGATAGAACTCTTAACATTAGCAGAATCTATTAACATATTGATGTAGCAACTTAGGATTATGTTTTGCTCAATCAACAAGTTGCTCTTCGCATACTTTTCTAAAAAATTTTATTTCTTTTTTCAAATCTTTAAATATACTTTTGCGTTTTTTCAACTAAGTAAATAAAACATGAATAATCTTAAATATTATTAAACCTGCTCATAATTATAGTATAAATATAATCTTTTTGAATTTATGGCAAGTATGACCTAAAAATTTGACTTGATACTTACCGTATGTCCAATGAATGATCCACTTATGCCTTTTTGCCGTAAAAATGAAAATAAGTAGTGCATCTACAAGGGCACAACAAAAAACTATGACAAAAACTATTAGCTGAAAACAAAGACTTCAGTATACAGATAGTCAATTAAGTGATGCTATTGATTGTGTCAAAAAAGGTGTGATTGTGTACGCAGCAAACAGGGTATAATTTTTTATCAAACCTAGCTATAAAAATGGAATAATATTTGTCGCTTTTTCGCTGCGTACACAATCAAAAATGCAACACATATCTTGTAGCCACTCGATGTAACTGTTTTTGGGCCAAAAAAGCGGAAGTGGAAATTCTTTTGACGACAATAGCGCAAATTCATTCATAAACGACAAATTCATTCATAAACGATCCTTTTATGGCAAATAATGCCAGAAGTTATTTTAAAAAAACCCAAACTTTTCCATTCGATACTAATAGCGTTGACTACACAAAGAATCTTTCAATTGTGACTTTATCAGCTTTTTCTCACAAAATCTTTGATTAAATCTTTGCTTTGATCCAAGTGTTTTAGAGCAGTTCAAAAAAGTTGACGATGACTTAGGTTGGAAAAAGGTGATCTTGATAACCTGCAACTATTTCATTTTTGAAAAAGAGCCTCATCTAAGACAAGTAAAACTGTAATTTTATATGATGACGTACAACAAAATAATGAAAATGAATCTTTCTAATCTAGCCACCTTTTTATTTTACAAACTTAGATTTCAATGTTTTCGTGAAGTTAAAGACAAAAGATTATTGAATGAGTGAGGATATTTGACAACGTATGTATTGTCAATCTCAAGGGTTAAAGATACACGAGGAACATGAAGGCCACTCATGAGTCAGGCCCTAAAATATAAGACACATTTACACCAACATAACCTGAAACCAAATAATTTTAAATATAGCTATCAAAATACTATAGTTTTATGACGAACAGGAACTGAGGGTTTAGAATTTCATATCTAAACAAAATAAATGATTGATGTTCCATTTTAGTTTAAACGATGATCAAGATAAAAGAAATCAAAAAGCTTATTTAGACAGAAGGGAGAATATTCATACTAGGTTGAATATCATACTGTTTAGGTTAAACATCAAAATACTTTTTAAAACATCACTTTATTTCTATACTTTAACAATTTCAATATATCATGAATGCTTGTATATTCCAAAAAAAAAAAAAAAAAAAAAGAAAAAATATAGTAAAACACGTATGATAAAAAAATCCAAAACTTTTTCGTTGTAAACGAGTAAGGGTTTTAAATTAAAACTTATTAAATTAAATTTTTCTGAACTCTAAAGATCAAGGTTTACTACTTTTGAAATTAAAACTTTTAATTTCAAAAGTAGTAAACTTTGATCTTTAGAGTTCAGAAAAATTTCTTTTTATAGATAACACAATTTTTAAATAGCCAATTTATTAAAAAATTTATTGAGGAAGGAGTAAGTTTGAATTGTAATTAAATCCAGGATAGCAAAATTTCTTTAAGCATAGAGAAACAACCAGCTAAGGGTCAAAAACTGTCACTTTTTTTACTTTTTATTACAGACAACCAAAAAAATAGTTTTAAAAACTTTTTTTCTGCATATCTTATTGGTAAAAAGCTGAACAAATAATCAAACAAATTAATTAAACAAAAA
This sequence comes from Hydra viridissima, assembly GCA_014706445.1. Classification (NCBI taxonomy): domain Eukaryota; kingdom Metazoa; phylum Cnidaria; class Hydrozoa; order Anthoathecata; family Hydridae; genus Hydra; species Hydra viridissima. The sequence goes on from QPEY01000103.1 coordinate 143,263, forward strand.
ATCTAAACGCTGCTAAAGCCCATAAAAGTTAATCATAGTTGAGACTGAAGTTTAACATGTTCCTTTTAAATCAAAATACGTATTTAAATTTAGAAACATTTGTGTAATAAGAATAAACCTAAACTAGCTATTTATAACAAATGTTTTTTGCGTTTTACTGCTGATTTTGGTGAGAAAAAAGTTTGCAGCTTTTTTAGTTAGAAAAAATTAAAACTTCAACTCAATTTTAGCAATTTTAATTCAAGTATAAAAAGTAGCTTTTACGTTTTAGAATTTTACATACAATTCATGTAGAATTTTACATATAGTACATATAGTTCATAGATAGGTAGTCCATAATTACCCCACAGTTAGGAGATTAAAAGCTACCAATGGATTAAAAACATGGCAGTTATAAAAAAAGTGAGTTTTTATGTAAATCCCGTTGTAAAAATTAAAAGAATATGAATATATAACTAAGAATATGTAAAACCGGTTCAAGCTCAGCACAGTTATCTTTTTATTTTACTTCATCATTAGTTGTAAAAACCTGGGAAAAATTGTCTTTAAGTTATTTGAAAATGTTACTTATATAATTATCACTTGATGAATTATTACGAATAGCACTAATTTGCTAGCAACAAAAAGTCTGGCTTAGCTGTAATATTTAAACAGTATGCATCTTGAATGAAAATTGTTAAAACACTTTTATGAAGCCAATAACTGTCTTGAACGATACTCATAAAAGTGTTCAGATAAATTTATGGTTTTATTTGTCGTGAGTATCCAAGTCCATTAGCTCGCATTTGGATTATTCTAAATAGACTTGGGTTTGTTTAATTACTTACCAGAAGTGATTTTTAATCACTTACCAGAAGTGAAACCTTTCTTCACTGTGGATGAAATGAGAGGTCAAATCGAAAACTGTTTCGATTTGACCTCTCATTTCATCCACAGTGAAGAAAGGTTTTCTTCCTTGTTGCATCATCTTTCTATTAAGGTTTTTACACATACATACATACATATATATATATATATATATATATATATATATATATATATATATATATAACCTAAGTGCTTTGTGTTTTTGAAACCGTATCAACATTTTAAAAGTTCCATCTTTTATCTATATCTTGGTAGATGCAAGACTTTTTAAAACTATCATTGCAACTTAAGTGCTCGTGAAAAGCACACCCATTATCAATTAAGAGCCTGTTTATATGAAAAGCGGGCTGGCTCGCTTGTCGAGCCAGCCCGCTTTCCATATAAACAGGCCCTAAATCTAATTTCACAACTTTTGATTTAATTTAGAAGTCCGTCCACACAGCAACATATAAAAACGTTTGCAAGTTAAATTAAAAACACTAATTCTTTTGCACCGTGGACGAACTTTCAAAAAACCTGGCTAATAGTCAAAGATAAATCTTTAATTTGAACATATTATTTTGTAATAACGCAAACAAAGGCCTCGTGCATTTTATTCTTTATGAGAAAAGTTCATAATTTTTTATCAGTTAACGAAAACGTGTATTTTGTGACTTCGTAAGCGAAATAGTTATTAAAGAACAATTATGCACGATACTCTTCAAACTTTTTTTTTAAATATTGTTCAAACTCTATTCTATTCAGTGACCAAAATTCATTTCTTCCCTTTCCTTCCCTTCTAAACTTCTGGATTAAAGCTACATACATACATACATACATACATACATACATACATACATACATACATACATACATACATACATACATATTCCTCCTAGTGTGCATTATCTTGACAAAAATTAAACTAGTTTATTGTTAAGCCGTCCACCACGTAAATACAAAATAAATTCCCCAAATCCGGGAACAGCATGAAATTTCCTGCTCCCAAGAATTGAAAAATTCTGAGACAGCAGCAAAAAATAAGAACCCCTTCCCCAAATCGCCGTAGAACTATTTTATTGAAGCCTTTTCCAATTGTGGAAATCTCCCAAAATAATAGAAAAATAAGAACAAATAACTTAATTAAGAATACTTTTCTTCAAACATTTATTCATCTTCCGTTTACATGAAGTTAAAATAAAGCATTAAAATTTCTTCATGTTTTTACAGATTAATCACTTTAGTGTAAGTTTCATTGAAGTATGCAAAAAACCCTTCATTTCAACTCCACCTTCAATTCTTATTAAGTGATAGACATAATAGAATGAATTGAAATAACAATTTTTATTTTCATCAACGCACGTGTCAAAGAGTAGTTAGAGTGTTTTGAATACTTCTAAAATCTACCATCTACAATAATAATCTTCAATATATCTATAATCTACAATAAGAACTTCTAGAAACCTTTTATTTTTTTGTTTCCTCTCATTTTGTAGTTAAATTTTAGTCCACTCTTTACATATTTGGCAATTAATGATTCGAAAGTTAAACATTATTAAATAAACAATGACAAATGCCAAAGAAATATTAGTTTTTATTTAAAGATTTTACTTGAAATACTTATTATGGAAATAAAGATTACCGCAAATCCACTACGATGATTTCGTAAAATTCGTCGACTTTTATCGTAGAAGACTCCTAACAGTACGAATAATTATCGCAAGATAATTGATCATATCAAGTAATCATAAATTTTGCATAAAATTTCAAAATAATACAAAATTTCAGCTCAGAAGATAAAATAGTTCACGATTTATCAGAATTTGAAATCTTTTTTTTTAAAACTAACTTTTAATATCTTTTCAAATGTTTTTAACTTTTTGCAGATTCAATATTTTCAAACATAAAAATTTTACCATACAAATAGTTTAAAGCATATTTTGAGCTGAAGTTTTATAAATATTTGTTTTACTAATAGTATGAACCAATGGTGAAAACTTTAGGTAAATCTAAAAATTATGAACCCAAATTTTTAAAAATTGGAAAATTTGATCAAGAATTAATTTTAAAAGATCTGAAATAGAAACACTGGCACCTCGAAGAGCGGAGGTTCCTTAATATGTGGATGGAAACCATTTTGAGTACAATTTGCTATGATCTTTAATCCGTGTGTAGTTAGACGATACATTCCGATTCTAAAGGATTAGCAATTGAAACAAAATTATTGAACCTAGCAAATATCATAGTACTTTGGTTAAACTTATCGGTTCTATGTTAAGTTGAAGCATGAATTTGATAAATTCGTAATAAAATCATCTATATAATAAAGCCTCGAAAACTTTACTGGAAAGTGATTTGGTTAAACTCTAAGTATTTAACATATCTTCAATGGTAATGTGAATGATAGTAGTAAGGTTTTTGACAGTTATTTCCAATTATTTCTTTATACTAAGATATTTATATTTAAATCAAAATATTTTAGTATTAACAGTTAAGTAGATTATTTTTAATTTATTGAAGTAAATTTCAAAGAGGAAGATTTTTTGTAGAAGTTATTACAAAAATTGTTTTTTTTTTTTGTAATTAACATTATGTAAGTATGAAAAAATGTCTGCTATAGTGAAATTACTGATTAGACTTTCTAGAATATTTTAACCACAGAAATGAATTGAAAAAGCTAGTTTTCATCAAACTTTCCTTACATTTAATTGAGAGTGTAAATACTTATTAGTTAAAATTTCTTTTTTTTCAACTTCAAAATTATTAAATGTATTTAAAAATCTTTACAGAATAAGTTTTTGTTTAAATAAACTTAATTTTAAAAATACAAAGTGAATACTTACGTGTCATACTTTGGCGAACAAACAATAGCGACTGCTTCAGGTAGCAGTTGTTGGTAAGAACATTGTGTGTGTAGATCTACACTTGATAAAAAACATGTCTGAGAAGGATGAGTCTAAATAGTTAAAAAATGAGATAGTTAGGGTAAGTCCAGATTGACAGTCAGGACAACTTGCTATGCCTTTAAAATTAGTGATCAAACAAATAAGATTAGATCAACAGTATTTGCGTATTTGCTCACGTTGAAGTTTATGCTACTAACCTTCAAAAGAAGCGCTTTAAAATCATTAACAAAGAACTCTTTATTTCTTGGACCCAATAATCTTTTTAAACTTAGTTCTAGTTTGTTAGGGGAAGTTCATGTACCTAGGACCTCCTTGTACCTAGGGCCTCCTTGTACCTCAGGCCACCCCACTTTATTTTCAAACTATTAAGGTCAAAGTTATGCTTCTCAGTTAGAAGAATGGTTATACAAATTTCTATTTCTTAATCCTATTTTGTGTCTCAAAGAGCATTCCCATAGCAAATTATTACTGGAAAACATTTTTTTGATGATCTATAGCGAAGTTTTGCCATAGACCATCAAAAAAAGCTTATATTGTTTTACAATCCAAAAGGAAATGCTTTTCTATAGGTTTTTGTATATTAAACTATCCGTTACTTAAGTACTAAATGTGATATTCAAAACGTTTCCTCTCAATGCATGTTTTTAATAGATGTTTTGCATGAGGTGATCAAGTCTTGTATCTAGGGCCATATATTTTGCTTGTATCTAGGGCCTTTTGTTTGATTATGAGGTAGATTGTTTAATTCTAATTGGTGCAAAGCTTTTTTTCGGCAACTCTTTTGTGATTACCATTTTACACTTAGAATTATTTGTCAACTTTGCTAAAAATTATTAGTCAATTATGTTATTTACATAAGTGTTGCAATCAAATTGTGTTATTCATATGTTCAGAATTGTTTGTGTAACTATCTGATACAAGTTTGGATACATTACAGTGAAGTATAGTAATATGATATTTATATTTTAGTTAAGACAGTTGTAAACTTTGCTACACAGCTTTTGATATATTTATACTAAGTCTCTGTGAATAATAATAATAATAATAATAATAATAATAATAATAATAATAATAATAATAATAATAATAATAATAATAATAATAATAATAATAATAATAATAATAATAATAATAATGATACTAAGAATAATAATAATGATAATAACAATAGTAATGATAATAATAATAATAATAATAATAATAATAATAATAATAATAATAATAATAATAATAATAATAATAATAATAATAATAATAATAATAAAAACAATAACAGTTTTTCAAAAAATCTTGAAGTCTTATCAAATCATAGGTTTTTGCCTGAATGCATCTTTATTGTATCTGTATTATTACTATTGGATAACCATGAAATTCATGTATTGAAGCGATTTCTTTAGCTAAAGAACAAGGAAAAATAATGCTTACTTTTCCTTCACATACCAGCCATAAGCTTCAGCCATTAGATAGATGCGTAATTGGACCCTTAAAGAAATACTACAGCACAGCTGTTGTATTTCTTTAAGGGTTAATTTATTATTATTATTATTATTATTATTATTATTATTATTATTATTATTATTATTATTATTATTATTATTATTATTATTATTATTATTATTATTATTATTATTATTATTATTATTATTATTATTATTATTATTATTATTATTATTATTATTATTATTATTATTATTATTATTATCATTATTATTATTATCATTATTATTGTTATTATTATTGGATACTATCAAACCCAGGAAAGTCAATCACCATATATGATGTTGCAGACAACATTAGCAAATCTTATCCTTTGGCATTTACGTCTTTAAACATTCTAGCAGGTTTTCTTGTGTCTGGTGTATGGGTAGTTATCAAAAAATATTCACTAATGATGAATATTTGAGTTTAAATATAACTGACAAACCTGATCCAGCATTAAATTGTCCAAATAATTATATTTCTGACAAAAAAAGATTTAATTAAAGATTCATCATTAAATTCACAAAATAGTTCTATTCCTGTACAAGAAAAGGATTCGTCAGCTATAGAAAAAGACTTTTCTCTATCAAAATCTATTTAATGTATAACGCCAGAACAGGTCTGTCCTTTTCCAAAAGCAAAACCTCATTCATCTAAAAAAGGATGTAGAAAACCAGGTAAGTTGAGAGTTCTCACTGACACTCCAGAAAGAATCATATTGTACTTCAACATGCAACAAAAATTATAAAGGCAAAAACTTGTTTATAATCTCTGATTCAAATAGAATCAGCAACGATAAAGATTTTTAAATATTGTAAATTTTAAGATAGCACATCTATATAACACTAGATAAATTTCTAGAAAACAATCTAATATTAAACAAATAATTAATAAAATCTATGTGTCTATCTTTGTTTTTATTGATTACGGAGTTAAACCTGATTTTCAGAATAGCTGTTAACCCTAGGTACAATAAAAAAAAAAGCAAATGTTCCTCAGGGCCAATAATTTTCAAACTTTTCTATATGACAGACTTTTTAATTTTTAGTCATTATACTTATATCAACAGAAAGAATTAGTATAGAGATGTGATTGTATCAATTTTAACATTTTTAGACAAGTCTTAGGCCTTAAATTGGAATGGAAAAAATCCTGCCCTAGATACACAAACTTCCTCTACTTATACACCTATTAGGCATATACTAACCTACATTTGATGCAGTTTTTAGCAAATTAAAATTAATCCAAGTTTCTTTACATAAATTTTTAAAATTATAATTAGTATTACATGATGGAGCAAATTACAAGTTACAGTAACCTTCAAAATTAATCCTTCAGTCAGCATGTATTCACTAGAGACTCAAACTTGTGTGAATAATTCATTCATCAAAATTTTGTATTTAAAATTAATGTATTATTAACTATTAAGAACCAAACCTTTTTCTAAGTGTCTAATTTTTTTTAGATAACAGATAGAAAAAATAAAGAAACATGATTAATGACAGACTGAAAAATGGGACATTACCACTGAGAAAATTACAAACTCTCCAAGGCTAAAATATTTCTAGCAACAAAATACAAAATTCCTGTGGCCACAGTGCAGAGCATCAGAATAATATAATTAAACTGAAAAAGTGAAGTACCTCCAAACACAAATATTAAAGAAAATAAAGATACACCATTAATCCAATTAGAAATTGAAAATGAAATTAGAATAGCAGCCAGTATGTCTACAATAGCAAGAGTACTAACAAATCACAACTTATTAAAATTTTATGCTGTCTAGAAGCGATAAACCAGCCAGAATAATCAGAAAAAACAGTTTAAATTTGCATGTGATGCAATTCAGAATTCTTTTGGAGAAGTTCCTATAGCAATATGAGTCAAATAACAACATCTACAGATCTAAAGGCACACAGATGAAATCATGAAGGAATTATATATTGAGATCTTGCAAAAGACCTCCAAGATTTAGCAAGAAAATTGGGACTAGGATACACCTTCTAAGAGGATAATTACCCAAAACATGCTACAGGTATCATTAAAAGTTATGATAAGAAAATTAAGATGAAAAGGCTTAACTGGCCAACTCAATCTCCTGATTTAAAGCCAATTAAAGATCTTTGAGATAAAATCAACAAAGTCATCTGAAAAAACCCTCCAAACAAACAATGTCCTCCAAGGGGACTTTCGTAAGCCTAAGACAATATAAGTCTGAATTAAACAAGAACTTATTAATTTGATGAATAATCGAATGTTGGTTTGTAATAAACAAACTATTTTTACACAATTCTTCATTTAATGGTCCTTCAAATGACACAGTTTTAGAATTGTTTAACTATTTACAAAGTTGAGACACAAAATGTCAAGAATTATCATTTTTAATCAATGATTATTAATGTTTTATAACTTGTAAATAAGAACAAATATTAACAAAAATAGAACTTGCATGAATCCAACCAAGAGTAATCAAGTCATGTTTATCCTGTATATCGAACATTTCTTCTTCTTTCTCAGTCATACAAGAGTCTGATGAGCCATTTTGTTTGGGAATAATCAAATGAGTGACTTTAAACTTACTTTGAATCTAAATAAATATTTCTGTTAGTTTTTAGGAAAGGACCTTTGCAAAATATCCACATATGTAAATATCTTATAGGTAAATAGAATATCTACATATAATCTTGTGCATAATTTTTACAAAAAATGAAATAAAAACTACAAACACTTAAGTCTAGCTTTCTATTTTCATATTCACAGAAAAAAGTTATATTAATTAAAAAAAAGTATAAAAGAATTTTGGAAAGTAGTTCCAAAATTTAAAAAATATTGTCAACTAAAATCAAATATAACGCAACTTATATCATTGTTTGGATTTGTTTAGAATTGCATTGTGTCAAATACTTTTCTCTACTAAACCATATTTACTGAGTAAAAATTGTTTATAGTAGAATTATTTCAAATGCAAATAAAGCAATAAAATCTTTCAACAGCTATGACTAGTGTTATTTATAAAAAAAACTACATGTAAACTACCAGTTTTCCTGACAAAATTCCACATGTTTCAATATTCCTCTTTGTATTTGAAGCAGCTAGAAGAAGAAATCTTCTTGACAAATCTCCAGGTACAATAGTAAACCGCTTATTATCCGAAAAGGAGAGCATTTCTGTAAATAAAGTGTATTATTTTAATTAAATATTTCTTACTTAAATAGGAGCAAAGAGTTGAGAAAAATAGAATTAAAAAAACTTGCAAGTACCTTCAATGCTACTTTGCTTTACATCATTAAAGATCATATTTAATGGTTTAGTTGACCTATTTACACTTGGTGCAGATTGGGTGGGTAAGTTAGGGCCCGATTGCATATTTATTTGTTTATAAATAGTGCTATTAAACTCGTTTTTAGATATTGTATGTAATGTATTATCAACTAAAAAATCTGTTTCGGGTGGTGGTGCTGATGGTTGAATCTTTGGAACAGTTGAATAAGAAGGGAGTGTGATATGATTTTTATTAATACCATTTGACTCATCACTTTGACTTACAGAGGATGGTGAAGAAATAGCAGTGGTTGATGTCACTATTTGAGATGTTGATTTCTGCTGCAGATCTGATCTGATTTTCTACATAAAAATTTGTAATTAGGTTAATTCTTTACAAAGTGATACATTAAAAAAAAAGATATCTTCCTTATAACTGATTTATTTATAGCTGTAAAACAAAAATGTTTTATTCAAATTTTAAAAAACATTTAAATCTAACTTCTTCAGCTTGTTGATTTTCATGAAACTGCTGATAGTCCTTTTGATATAACTTCATAATTTTCTTCTTCAATTCTTCAGCTGCTGATAAAGCAGATACACAGTTCTATAGGAAGAATATAATTGATATTTTACAGGCAATTCCATAAAAAAGAAGCAAATCATGCTAAATTTATAAATATATTTTTAAAATTATTACACTGGCATTAAAGAAAAAGCAAATTATCACAAATAATTTTGTAAAACATTTCATTTAACATTTCTAAAGAAATGGTGACAACTTAAAATCAATTTAATGCTTTCAATAAAAAGAACTAATAGAGTTAAATTTGTAATAATCTTTCCAAGATTAAAATATATGTAAAAAATTTAAGACTAAAGACATTAAAAAAAACAACAAAAAAAAACACTTTCATATTTGAGGTAATATGAGGACAACTGTTAAACTATAAGGAATGAAAAATGTTTACAAGGATTGGAAGAAAGTTTCAAAGACTCTAAATTTGCCACCATTAGTAAATTAAAAAAATTATTTCAGAAATTTTTCAAAATAATAATTCTATAACAGGTTTGTAGAACATTTTAACTTGGATTCTCTGTTAAATTATCATAATCCATAAACCCTGTTTTTTTTACTTAAAATAGATCCACAATACTTCTCTTATGTATGTGCTCATTTAGTAGATCAATTTAAAATTTTACTGCAATGTTGCAGGGAGTGTTTCAAGCAAATACTCTGATGCAGAAAAGCAATCAATGGCATGTTTTTTTTACTCAACATTCCAAATAAATTCAAAACTAATGAAATCATCTTAAATTGGCATTTTCAATGTGCTGTGTGCTATTTTGGTTCATTTGCAAAACTGTCATTAAAACAAAAAGCAAATTATATGCCAGCTGTAAAACTCTTAAAGTGAATTTACCAGATTTAGCTTATGACATAAATAATGATTTTAAATTTAGATTTACAATCATCAGATGCTGATAGTGACATCAACTTGGTTTATAAAGATTCAAACAACTAAGTTTTTTAATGAAATCACACGACATTTTTTTGTAACCTTAATTAATTTCCAAGAAATGCTTAAATGGGACATAGATTTAAAAAAACTTACAGCAGTGACAAATTGAAAAGTCATTAAGCAAAGTGAAGATGTTTCCGATTCTGAAGAATTTGCTTTTTGTAATATATAATAAAAATTTGATGGGGTATTTTGCAGTTGTATCAGTGACCAATACTAACTAATACTTTTTCCAATAGGACTGAGGGTTATGTCATTAAACTTTTTAACACCAACAAGTAACTATATTCTAGTTTTTATTCATTAACTTTAATAATCAAGTAACCTGAGAAATTCTGCTAGCATTAAGCACTCTGTTTATTGATTCTTTGAAACAACCTCATTCATACAATACCAATTATGCATTTAAATGTTGTAGAGGTTTTCAATTTAAAAAATATTTGAACTCATTGAACTCACCTCTCTGAATTAAACTTCTTTTTTCTTTCAGAAGTTTTTCAGAATTTTTTCAACTTTTTAGAAAAAAAAAACAAAAAAAAACCTCTTTCAGATTTAATCTTTCTAATTAAATTAAATAAGACAAAGTTCATTATTAATGTCTTAATTTTATGCTAATTAATTAATTTATGTTAAATATAATTTTATGTTAAAGATTATCCATGTGTAAACAGGGAAATACTTAAGCAGAGATGAAAAAGGTAAATCATATCTAGGAGTTAAATTTAATACTTAAGCAGAGTGGAAAAAGTTAAGTCATATCTAGGAGTTTTATAGATGAACATAATGAAAGACTTGCATAGAAATGGATGTTATCAGAAAGCGTTTTGATTACTATCTTAATGGTTCTTTAATATATACAATGTTTTAAAAGAAATGGCATTTTGTATAACAAGCATTTTGTAAAAAAAGTATTTTGAATTTATGTAATAAGTTCAATAATGTGTTGAATATGTACTACCTGGAAGTGAAATTATCAAATAATAAATGGACTTGGATTTATCTTTATAGCTGACTGTTAAATAAACTATTTAAAAATGTTGAATTATATTCAATATTTCCCCAACTTTTGGCAATGCTTAAGTCTAAAGGTTATTTTAAAAGTGTATAGTAAATTTTTTGTGACAATAAAAGGAAAGTCTCAGCTGAAAGTGGACATCTGTTTAGTAATGCTGATTGTTAATTCTACAGCAAATTCAGTTCCACCCTTTTAGTATTCTATTTGTGAGAGCAAGACATACTCACAAAGGGCCTAAACAGATTTGCTAATAACACCATAAGCCTATGGATGACAGGCACATTGCTTATGAAAGCCATTGACACTCCAGAAGTTTAAAATAAAGAGAAAAGGGGATATGAACTCTACTGTGCTTGACAATTTTAAGTCACTACGCAAAAAATAGCAAAAACTTTTAGAGAAATATTTGGGTTGTTTCAAATAACTTTTCTACCCCCTCAGTATATATGAATGAGCATTTGTAATTAGAATTAAAAAGAAAAAGTTGAGAATGTTGTATAAAGAAGAACAAAAAAAAAAAAAAAAAAAAAAAATTAAAAAAAAAAATTAATATTAAAAGTATCTTCCCTCCACGTTTATACTTGAATTTATTCAGTGGCAGTACTTTCTATTAGTAATAGAATTTCTCTCAATTGCTAAAGTTTTCATAAGAATCTTTACAAAACAATTTTTTTTTTCACAAGCACAGAAAATTCTTATTTTAGAAAACTCTCTCCACATACCTGAGGGAGATTTTTTTTATCTATTCTTCATCTAAACTTCACATTACACATTGGTTTGGTTTCTTTTCTTTTGAAAATCATTCAGAAATTGTTAAAATTTATCTCTAACATACAAACAAAATAGCAGACACTCAAAACACTTCAACCTTAAAACAACATAGCATCAACAATTCAACAAAAAATTTCTAAGAAATCTGTACATTATTTCTGCAACATTCAAAAACATTCTAAAAGTCATTTTAATACCCTCGTCATACATAAAAATCATGAAATTGTGTTTGTTATATTTTCTTTTTTTTAATTTTTTGCTTTTGTTAAAAAATGCCTGGGTGCTGAGTGCATACAGATATGTTCATTCTTGTTTTAAAAATACAGTAAACCTTTGCACATGCTACTATTTTTTTTCATACTTAAGTTGTTTTTCATAGAGGAAAGAGTTTTGACATTTCAAACATTTATGGTTAAAAGTAGCTTATACATTAATGTTACTAGACATTAATGTAGAGTATTAAAAAGGTTTTCAAATTAAGGTGACTATTAAGGTAAAATTTGAGTATATATTCCACACAACATCCCCTCTATCCCTCATCTTACCTCATCAAGCATCAAAGGTTAACTGCCCCTACTTCCCATACAGCCTTCTCTCCTTGTCTTAATCCTGCATGTAGGTGTCCCCTAAGACCAAAACATGATTCCTTTCTCAACACCAAACCCTTAAGGGTGGGGGTGCCCACAATACTTCTATGTCAGAATGAAAAGTCTGGGTGTCTTTCACTAAAAGATTTTAAGATTAAAGTGAATATTAGTGTCAAAAAGTATATAACAATCAAAATATACTATAAAAGAAAGTGAACAATGTGCGTGCCAAAAAAACTCAAAAACAAGTTCCGACAAAATCAAGGGAGTTAAATGGTGTGGTAGTACTCTATCCCCCATCTATGAAAATGTTCAAACTTTTACCTGAAAGGTATGCTAAGGGCTGAATAATTTGCCCTCTAAAAAGTTCTAGAACATTCCAGGACATTCAAGAGTATTCCACAACATTCCAGAACATTCTAGGATGTTTTGGGATTTTTAGAAACATCCCAGATCATTCCTGAACACTCTTGAACATTGCAGAATGTTCTGGAGCATTGTGGACTGTTTTAAGTCTTTTTTTATATGAGTGGGGGTATATAAAGCAAAATCCATCATGGGTTCAAAAGTCAATTTCTTATCACTCATAAAAAGAAAAACCAAAGAAAAAAAGTGAAAATTTCAAAGTGCAGTGGGTGAACAAAAAAAAAACAAACAGTGAAATGTGACTAGTCAAAATGTAATTAGAACATTTGTTACTAAAAAGCTGATTTCAGCTATATTTTATACAATTCCCAAACTTAAAAGAGGACAAGATCTTGCCAGTTCTGAAGTAAAACGGCAAAAACAAAAACAAAGGTGAAAAAATGAAACTGTAAAGAGCACAAGATTTATTTACATTCCTAACAAAAAAAAAGAGTACCATGAGAAGAAGAGAAAACAAAGAACAATAAAATGAATAAAATTAAAGAACCAAGAATAACACCACAATTTTATAACGAAAGACTGTGAGTGCAAGCCACCTATGAAAATGTCAACCTACAAGAAGTTCAGACATGGACAAATAAATAGTACAACCTAACAAATGAAGCATTCTACTGCAACACACCAAAAGAATATTACAAGCAAACACTTGTAATCAAAAAATAAACAACATCTGCCAATTTTGCAAAAAAACTCAATGGAGAAACACCAGGATTTGGTTGCATGAATGGTAAAAATTTGATAGCCCCCATTGGAAGCACCTCCACATGAATTTCTACATTACATGACCAGGTAAAATCCAGAATCAAACTTTATTTAAAATGTGAAAGCATGCATTGGCAGCTTCTAAATGACTATTTTCAGTGTCACTTTGATCAACAAAAACAGATTTGAAATCAATTTTGTTTTTTCCACATGCTTAAGTAGAGCTAGTGATACCTATTTATAGCTTCACAAACCCACATTGGCTTATAGTGGCTTATGGTAGTGACTTCTAGATCTAATGTATATGCCCTTACAAAACTATGCCATTTACAGGCAGCTTCATTTCAGCAGTTTCCTCTCTGTTAGCCCTCCTACACATAGAAAATGGAATAATATATGACCTGAATACGTACTACACTTATCATTTAAGTGAATTTTTTGATACTTAATGTAACCTAAATTGAGAACAAAAATAACTTACTTTATTGATAATAATCTTTTGCTCTGGATCCAAACTGTTATATTGAGGATGTTTTGGCAACTTTTCGACAGAAAGACTATATAGAAAGTAACATTACCTTATTAAAATAAAAGATAAAATTTAATGAGTACAATAAGAAACCAAATATCTCTGATTCTTTTCAGTGAGGAATAAAAAGAGTTCTTATCCTCACTAACTCTGTTTAGATTATCAAGAAAAATGAGAGGAATTAGGAGTTAAAAAAAATCTTTAATTTTTCTTATAAAAAAGTAAAAAGTAATAGCAATATATAATATTTAATAAGAAAAAATAACAATAATAAGAAAAAAGCATTTATACAAAAATTCAACATTTTTAAATTATTAACATATAGCAACTTTATTAAATACTTACGTTATAAGCTTCATGTATAGGATAAATGCATTTTCAATTTCATTCTCTTGGGCATAAATAACTGCCTAAAATTATAGAAAAAATTTTACAAAATGATTAACAAAAAGATGTACATTTTTTAAACTGAAAACTACAAACAAACAAAGAATTTAAACTTGAATTCAATTTATTTAAACTCTATATATGAATTAAACAAAGTTATAGTAAATTTTTTTTGCAACTATTTTGTGCCATTTCTTAAACTTAATTTTGTTATGTTTTTTTTCTACTTTTTTTACTGATTTATTTATGAAATGAAATAAAAAAACTCATTTAGTAAATAAATCAGTAAAGAAATATATATATATATATATATATATATATATATATATATATATATATATATATATATATATAACATAACATAACATTAAATTTAAGAAACGGCACAAAAATTATTGTATATGTTTTAAAATACAAAAATTTGTATGATAATGTTATTAGATAAGTAAATTTATGACAATATAATCTTGTTAACATCATGATGAACTTCATATCATTCATGCATAAAATACAAAAATTCCTTTCAAAGATGTATAATTTTTTAATTATCTTTTTAAAAAAGGAACTTAACAGCAAGTAATATTTCATTTCACTCTCCAATTTAAACAAGATTGTCAAACAGAGCTTAATATAAGATTAGATATGCTATTAAAAAATAGGGCATTGAAAGTTATTGCCCAAACCATTCTCATAAGTAAGTTGGTTATTTAAAGTTATCAGATGTTTAAGAGAATATTCCCCCCCCCCCCCCAAATATTAAACCAATTAAAATAATAAACCAATTCGAAGAAATCTAACATATAATTTAAGAATTTAAGTAGCAAAATACGTATCATACCATTCTCTGCAACTCCTTTAAAGAACGAGTATAGCGAATCACGGGTATCTTTAAATCGAATGGAAAATCGTTAGCTTTATTTACAAGAAGTTTGATTCTTTTAGATGGATCCATCAGCAAATCGCAAGAAGCAAATAAGTGAAAAGGTAATATTAGAAAAGCTTTCAAAATCAAGAAAAATATCTGCTTAACTCAACAATATTTTTAAAAGCAGTAATTTGCATGTTCTTTCTTTATGTGCGGACCGCTAGTGTTTAGCCACTGAATAATAATAAACAAGAGATGTTTCGAAGAACTTTGTACGTTTATTTTTGTTTTGCCATTAAAATATGTTTACAAAACAACATAATTATAAGAAATAAAATGATAAAACAATAAGACATAAAGTTTTTTTTTTATCATAGAGTTTTGTTATTGTTGATCACCTGACCTAATATCAGGACCCTCCAGAGCCTATTCGGGACCATTGTATTACATAAAATTGCAAATTTACAAAAATTGCTTGCACTCATGCGACAATAAATGAATAAAATATTTTAAAATTTTTTTAGTTATAATTCTTTTCTAAGCATTTATTGCGATGAGTAATTTTTAGTTAAAAATATTGAAACTAAATAAAATAAAAATTAACAAATTACGAACAAACCTACATCAAAAGTTATCAATAACTTTGTTTAGTGAATCTATTTTTGTAGCTGGCCTAAAGTTACATACCGCTTAAAATCGTAAGCCCAGAACAAAATATTGAGTTTTTTCAACAACACTATAAGACTTTTTACTCCGTTAATATTCTACTTTTTCACAATACTCCACTTTTAAGAGAGATGCCTTGATTTTGGTTAACTAACTAATATGGTTATTTCCAAAAAAAAAACCCTAAATTATAACTAATCTATCTCCATGTTTAAAAATTGGAAAACTAAACTCTTCCATTGCTCGTTCTTTCTCGTATCAACTAACATTACATTGTTCCAAAGACAGCAATTGGTTATTTGTTCAATTATTTTTGCACTTTTTATTCAAGTTTTTAAAATGATTTGTAGGTTTTTATGTCTGTCCTCGGGCAGTATACCTTGGATTAATAATGCTCTGTTGAATCAGTATGTTATTTCTCATATTTTAATCACGCAAGAACTTTCAGTGCTTTAATTACTTTTGAAGTTGTCAGAGTAAACTCTTTGGGAGCCACCTCTCAAGAGTGTACTCATAATGGGTACTGCAAAGCTTCCTGGAAGACTTTCGATTTCTATGCAATAATATTCAATGATTTACATTGTCTAACAAAAAAAAAAAAAGCAACTACGTTTTGAAGGTGATAACCGTCTTTTTCGCCCGGTTTCTCCCGACTTAGTTTGATCAAAATATAAGTTAAATATATTTGAAAATTCAGAAGTAATATTATATCCTACTCAGATTCCAACTTTGTCAGGCCTCGCAATATGACATTAAACCGTTTTCAGCATTTATAAAAACACTGAAACAGAACGATGGTGCTTTTCTTTATCTTAACAGTTTTCGAACTCTTTAGAAACGAATATTAGAAAAGTCTTTACTAAACCAACTTAAATATCCTGCGCATAAACTTAGAAGAGTTTCTTTCAGAATCGGAGTCTAGATTTTTCATGGCAATAAAAGTGTCAAAATTTAATGATGGTGACAATTATTCCAATTAAATTATTAATAATTAATTAATTATTATTAACAATTAAGTATTAATTATTCCAAGTTTGAACAGTTTGTGCTTTAAACATTTCGAAATTGTATGTAAAAATCATTGGGAAAAAATTCAGCAGGTTGTTGCTGAACTCTGAAGATCATTAGATATGGAATTGTATTGGCTGGTGTTTAGTGAGAAACAAAACGCAAGTTTCATTTAAGAAAAAAAGGTCTTTCTTAGTCTCTATATTTAACAAAATGTTCTTTTGAGACTGTTATCAAATATGTTTTTCCAAAAATAATAATGTTTTGTTAAATTTATAAAAAAACAAGATAAGAAAATAGTAGATGGTTTTTCAACCACATTCAGTGTAAAATACTATTTAAACACATTACATCATAAATACTATTTACATGCATTACATCATAAACTGAATGGTGAGATCTTCTTTTACCCATTTATACTTTGATTATATGTAAAGTTAAATCAAATGAATACATGAATTATAGTAAATTGAAATGAATTATAGTAAATTGAAATGAATGTTATGAAGTTGAATATAAGTTTTTAACTTTGTCTTACTTCTGCACTGTACAGTTGTACTAACGAATAGAACGCTTCCTTTTGGAATCTTTCCAGCTTTAATAACGCTTACCATATGCTGCATTTCTTTATTATTTCCCAATTAATCCTATTACATAAAAAAAAATTTATTTCATTTAAAAATTCATATATCAGAGTAGTTTTTCACCCGCGTATATCGAAATACTTAGGTACTAAAAAGTATAACTTTTTGTAATGCAAATTTACATAAAGATTAATTTAAAATGAAGTTGATACTTTAAAAATGCTTTAAAAATTTTTGTAAAACTTTTAAGTAATTTGTTGGTCTATAAGAAAAAAAAATTAAAACAAACATGCGTTTGCGATCTCTTCTTTAATTATATTTGTACAAGCCGATATTTTGAAAATGAAATTACGCGACATACGTCATACTGAGACAGGTAAAGCTGCAACAACAATACGAACAGAAAACCTCGCTTTTTGAATTAAAAAAAAAGTTCTTTCTGTGGCTTTCCGTTTGCTGAAAGGGAATTTTCAATCATATGTTCTTTCTACTTGGAAAACATGCGTATTAAGCTGACAGTTATAGTGCCCTTGTTATAATAATAAAGCAAATGTTAGTTTTATAAACAACTTTTTTTATACGTTAGTCATAGCCTAAGTAAGTATAGCCTAAGCCATAGCCATAGCCTAAGATCGCTTTCAATAAAGTCCACAAACCTAAAATAAAATCTTCAAACTCTCCTTTTTTCATCTCCTTTTTTTAAGAAATTTGTATCCTTACTTGAGTGCTTTGACCTTGCATGACAAAACCAGACAACTTGTTAAATTTATGAACCAATTTTAAATCTTGTTTAAACTGAGACCAAATTTAACTTATCAATTTTGAAGCTTTGAACTATATTGAATAATAGTATATTTTGATGCAGAAACATCAAAATATGCTATTATTCAATATTGCTTTCTGAAAATAATTTATTAAAAAAATCTTGCAAATTTTGAGTTAAAAATGTCTATAAATACAGATAGAAGTAACTTTTTTAAATTGTCATAACTATTTGAGAATGGTTCGAAATAATTTCTTCTCACTAAATAAATTAAAATTTTTTTTGTTTTGATCAAGTTGAACATCAATATCCTCATTTTTTCGTAGAGGGTCACATATTGTTTTCATTAGGGCTATTAATCATTAAGTTCAAATAATATCAGACAAGTAAAACTGGCAAAAAAACACATCATGGATTTTGTTTTATATGTTAAAATACTGTTATTTTTATTTCAGTTTCTTAGGGGCGCAATCAGTTTGAAAAAGTTGTTAAAATTCCCGAAAAATACCCTTACATCTATTATTTTTTCAGATTTTTAAAAATGTTTTTAATTAAAGGTTCGGAATATTGACCATTTCATTCCTATAAAATTGATCTTTCTAAATATTGTTAATTGAACACTGAGGCCTAATTAATCAAGTACTTTCATCCGCATTTCTTTAAATTGCCCGTTTATTGAGGAAGGTGTGGAGCAATATTACTAAACACTTTTAAAAGTAACTCAAAATTATAAAACTATTTTTAATAAAAAACCCCAAAATTCTTTGATTCTAAACAGAATACTATGAGCTGTAGACAAATTTTTATATTTAGTTCTTAATAAAAAAAACTCTTACCAAAATTAAGCTTGTAACTAACATTCTGGATCTTTAGAGGTGCTCTTTTAGCTATATCGTTTTAAAACTATCCATTGAATGGTTAAACCGAATTTCTACTGGCTCTATTGATTTCATATAAATCAAGAGTCTATTTAAATACAATATTTTGCTTTGATTTTGCGACAATAATGCATGAGACACAGTAAACTGCTGGTAATTCAAACTAACTCTTATTTGAATTTCCCGCTTATTCAAGGCAATTTTCCTTCCCCGTGAATTTTTATTAAAAAACTCACGCTAACAAAAAAGCATTCGAAAATGGACAATTTTTCAAAAAATTGTAAAGATTTTGCTGTTTTACAAGGAAAAGACTTAAGCAGCTTCTTATTCCAAAGGCCTTCTTTCTTTTTACTCTCTACTTCTGTTAACAGTATGACACTGACCTCGGGTCAATTAAACTTGCTGATAAAATCCATTTCGTTTGTCATTGGTTTCAATAATTTAACCATCGAATCTTCATACATAATGTCATAACACTAGGGTGCGTTTTGAAATACAGCTGAATAAGCTTGTACCCTTTGCAAAGTCACATACCAGATGCCACAATGGGTTCTATACGCTTTTAGACTTGTTAAAATTTGGTTTCAGATAAATAGGAATTTCACCGTGAACCAGTTTTTGAATAAACAAGGTGGCCTTTTTCTCCAAGACATTGCAGTTTGGATGTTTGGTCAGGTCGCTTGATAAAACTTTTATGTTTACATAAATTTAGCAAAAATTTTTATTAAATTAAATATTGTCTTTTAATCTTTGATATAAGTATCAAAAATTCTTACTTAAAGATGCCCAAATAATCCGTTTTTTTGAAGTTGTGTTTGATAAGCGGGACTATGGTTATCGCTAACGTGGAAGTGTGTTTATATTTAACAACCCATAATATTTATTCTTTAACGACTACATACAGATGGTTGATGGACTAAATATGCAAATTTGGTGGACCCACTTTTATAGTTTCCATGATTACAGTATGTTGTCTTGTTTTAGACTTTCAGTATTATGTAATTGACTTAAATCAATATATGCTTCTAAAAACGCAATGATGGATTTATTTTGTGTTTTTTTGCGGACTTGTTCATCGGCAGCATAAGTTTATTTTAATGAAAGAGAAAGTAAATGTCAATTTGTTAATTAACTTATCATAGTGAAAAACATTTTAGAAAGTTTGTTAAACAACCAGAGAAATTATCAAAAAAATAACCAACTGTAATAATTAGGTGTCTTTTGGTGGACCCACTTTTATAGCTTACATGATTGTAGTATGTTGTCTTGTTTCAGACTCTCTGTATGAAATAATTGACTTAAATAAATATCCAATGCAAATGGTAGCTGTGTTAAAATTCTATGCAACAACACTAAAGTTAATGTAACATTTCCTCTCTCCATGAAACTTTTTAAAAAATGCTATAGCTGACTAAAAATAACTTTTTTTTTCTTAAGATTACGTTCATGTTTGAAAAAATATAAGTTTGTTCACTGATAAAACTCAAGAATTAAAGTTTAACGACTTCGATGAAAATTGTTTTATTGCAAGCTCTTCAAAAACATTGTTTAGAAAATCAGACACTTGTGGCTCTTTCACATTAAAAGGCTGCTTTAGCCTTTTCGAGCCTGGTGAGTGGCAAAATATTTCTCTATGTTTGAGAGTACTTTCTAAAGAAACTCTTACTGTTTTTTCAACTCATCCTTAAATAGATCAAAGCATTGTTAAAGGATATAGCATTGTTAAACATTGTTAAACATCTTAAGCATTAACAATACGAATTTTTTATAACTTGAAGACTCGGTTATATCAGATCTAATTCAAAAGTATTTAGATGACTTTACGAGGGGGATCAGTGGAAGTTATTTTGTTTATTTTCAGCAAAATCTTGGAAAAAATAAATTCGAATACCCAAAACTACTTTTACATTGTGATTCGGGCTTTTGTAAACTTCATATTGGTAAGTTTTGCATGAAGATTCAGGTAATTACCACAATGAGAACGTGAAATATTTAATTTTGTAATAAATCAAGATCTAATTTATTTGGTGCTTTTAAAATGACTTGCAATATACATTGCTGCATACATTTAATTTAATGAAGAATTAAACACTGATACATCTTCATGTTATTAAGATCATTGTGCTTATCTTAATAACTTAGATAGAGATGGGTTGACAAGTCCAACTAACGTTTTTAACCATTTACTTTATTTTGTTTTACACATTTTATTGCGCTGGATTTGACTTGCTAGTTTTCTTACACTTTTGTTAGTACTATTGACAACCAATTGAAAATGTTTTCTTTTTTTTTTATAATTCTAGTGTAAAAAGTTATAAAATCTTGTCAAAATATTTGCAAATGTAATTAATCAAAACTATTTTAAGAAGTTGTTTTATAAAATCTGTAATAATATTCTCTGTTAAATAAAATAAAATTAATCTGCCTTCAACATTTTTAATTCGCTTGTTAGATATTATCTAACTTTTTACATTAGTTTGAAAAATCATAAATAGCCTAAAATAGGTTTTTTACAAAGTCGTCTTCCAGTTTTTAAAGCGCGACGCTCAAGTTACAGGTTTATGTTTTAACCGTTCTTTAAGCATAAATAGTTAAATGCTCCTATTTTTTTTGGAATCACTCTTTATGAGCGACTTTTAAAGTATCCGTGATTTCAGTTTCTAATTGTCTAACAAAGGCAATATTCCTAACAAAAATAGTTAAAAATCAAATTTTTAAAATTCGTTTCATAAATAAATATTTTTTAAAAGTCCCACTTTGCTCTCCGAATCCAAGAATCTGTTTCAGCTTTGCGGTAAAATAAACCTTCTGAATTTCCTGATAAATCACAAAAGAAAGAAACATAAAAGTTAGCTAAAAACTTGTAACTAACAATATATAGTTAAAAGGTTAGCGATGAAACCATTATTATCAACCACTATTGATTAAACGCTGCGCAGCTAAAACATTTTTAGCAGTAGTTATGTCATTACCTTTCCATTGATATGGTCCAAGCGAGTAAACTTGGTCATCATCACCTTCTAAACTTCTGCGACTGTCTGGGTCAAGATACGATGAATCCCTATCTTTAAACTGTTGGTCGCTTAATGAAATCCATTTTTTTTGGACTGTATGAAATATCATATAAGTCTTCTGATTGCGATGAACTGCATATAAGTCTTTGGTCAATGAGTGATGACCGAGAACGGAACCAACAGATATATCTAAATCTAAATCAAAATAACTTTAATAAAAATAGTTTAAAATTTGTAATGATCCTTATTTAAGCAAAAAATTTTCTTTACAAAGCAGCTGTTAAGTTCTAGTTATTTTGTTTACGAAAAAAAAAAGGCACAATAAGAAAATTACATTTTTTAACCAATTTGAAAATGACATTCTCAGAAAACATATTTTCATTTTTGCACAATGCACCAATTAAGAAGTTTAATTTATTGTGAGAAGAGGTATAGTATATAGAAGTATTTATAACTTAAATATAAATTATATACAAAGATAAAGTATATCAAATAAACTGCTGTTAATCCACTCAAAGTTACCTTTCCATAAACTTCCAGCATCATTGGAAAAATAACAGGCTGATTTTGATCTAAAAGAAATATTTAAAACAGTAGCAAAAGTATAATTGGAGATATAAGAGGCTGGTTTTGACTTTAAGGAAATATTTAAAACAATAAAAGCATCATAAGAGAAATAACAGGCTAGCTTTGGCATAACAAGCATTAAAATTCCCAGACACGGTCTGTAAAAATATTTTGTCACATTATACAACTCTTAGCTCTATTTAAAAATAGGCAACATTTTAACTTTTCTGCTGAGGAGTTAACTTCAACTTGACATCATTATTTACTTTTATCATGTCTAAAGAGAACTTCCATGTACTCAATAAATTTCATAGGTAAAGCTTTCTTTAAAGTGTCTTGTTTTTAAAAAAGGTTTCTTTCGTTGTTAAAATATACATTTTTATCCCTCTAAACAATATAAAATGTTTAAAGTGTAAAAAGTACCGTGCTTAATTGAAGGTTAATGTCAGTTAGTAGGGTAATTATTTTCACTAACAAGTTTTCTAATAATCCGTGTTTTGTATGAATTAAAATTGTAGAACTGCAGAAAGTTTGCAATTGCAGATATTCCAGATAACGTGAATTTTTTTTTGAAACGTTCCCTTTTTTATAAAGTGGCTTATCAAAACCCAGCAAGCACACAACGTTGAAACAACATTGAAATAGCGTTGATCGACGTTGATCAACGTTGTTTCACGTTGTTTCAACGTTGTGTGCTTACTGGGAAGTGATATACAAACACCTACTTTTCTCTAACCTCATTAAAAAAATTTTTTTTAAATGTATTCAATTATGTATAATTGTAAAAAAAAATAATTTAAAAATACACACAAATCTTTACTTAATTGAAATATCAATATTTGTCTACCTTTTAACGTGTTGGTTCATACATAAATAGATACAAGCGTTTTTTGCATCCCAATATATTCCACGGCCATAGCTTTCTATACTTAAAACAAAATAAACTAAGATTCTGCGATGTTTATGATTTAAAAAAGCATTAAAAATATGAGGTGAGAACTGGGAATTAAAATCAGATTGGAAACTTCATAATTTATTTGGAAGTTTTTTTATTGCCAAGATTCAGCCCTTGGGCAAAATCAATTATTCTATATATGCATATAGAGTCATAATACCTTGATAAAATGTAATTGTGTTAAGTTAAAATACAGTTTTACAAATCATCCAACATTTTTAGTATATTCCTCATTTCAAGTTTTAACATATTTCTCATTACAATTATACAATCAAATATCAAAATAAAATAACATTTCATTTTTATACCAAGTTAGTTGATTTTAGCTCATTTCCACAAAGTAAACAATTAAAACGTTTTTTACCACAAGGAAAAGTCTTTTTTTGTACTTAGTTAACTAAAAATATCTACCTTGACGTACTTCTTTTTCTTTATCAACATTTACTTTTTGAACGATCGCACACTGGATGGTTGTTTGAAACCCTTTAAATAATTTCCAACGTTTTCCAGTTTTGCTTTGAAATGTCAACTTTATGAAGATATACGATGAGAGAATACCAGGCAAAGGACAATATGCATTATTGAATGCCCCAGATATTTTGTGAACAAATGAATTGGAAAGAGTAAAGTTACCAGGGAACTAATAAGGAATTAACCAAATCATTAATTAAATATAAATGGAATAAATTATTGATAAATGAGATAAAAGACTTAAAAATGTTGCTAACCGTATACATGAGATGTTTAGCATCAAACTTAACAAAATCCATAAGTGTACTTTCAGAGGTAACAGTAAAATATGGTGGAAGAAAATACTCAAACGCCACATTTAAGTAACCTATCATTTCAGATGTTTGATTAATTTTAAAGTTGATGGACAATTGGTTTCTAAAATTAAACGCACAAAATATTTTTCAAAAACAGATTTTTATATTTGTTTTAAAATAGTGGTGTGTGTTTTATTGAATAGAAAAAGATTCCAGGTTTAACATTATCAATCTGAATTATATAATTTTTTTCTTTATTACCTTTTAGAACTTGTTTATTTAGAATTCGTTTATTTAGATGAAAAATTTAAAAATAAAAAAAAGGTGCATTTTGCCAGCAATGAACCATTTTTACTGTTCTATTCGGTACAAACTGTGGTAATCTGAATTACAATATGGGTTTTTGTTTGTAGGGGAGAGGCGGGGGGAGGGAGGCTTTTGCTTGTACAATTTAAAAATGAATTTCAAAATCAGATTCATTATCTTATAAGCAAGTTACTTAAAAAATGGTATTTTAAATGAAGTCCGGAAATAACATTTTATATATTTTATTACAAAAACCAAAAGTTTTTTAGTTCACCCAATCTTGAAATTGCATTTAGAATGGTTCAGTACATTTCGACAAGAAATTTAAAAACAAAAAGAGTTTTAGAAAAAGTTGCAACTAAATAATTTTCAGTATTTTTTAAAAGTATTAGCAATATTTTAATGCAATTAATGTTCAGAAATATTACTGGCTAAGTATAATACTTTTAAATTTTCTAAATATAGTTTTTTGTACCAATGGTCCCTTAAATGGGCAGCATTGGTACTTAACGTTATTACAGTAAGAAATTTCATCAAAAATAAAATATCAAGAAACATAAAGATAATTCATTAAAATAAATAGTATTTAAACAATTATATTTAAATTGCTTAGGTATATAGTGCAAAGTGTATGAAAGCATTAGCTAAGTATTTGAGAAAAAAAACCACATTGTAATAAATATATTTTACCACATTGTACCAAGTATGAATGTAATCTACAGAACAGATGCTGAAAACTCTGTACCAATGCTTCCTGATTTCAATGTACCAATCCTCACCCTATACAAGTGAGAGCTTCAAAGTGAAATATTTTTTTATGTACCAAAAAATTTTTAACTATTTTAATTTTTTTTTTTTTTTTGAGCTTTAGACTAGAACTTAAGAAGTTTGAACAAGTTAAAATAGTAAAAAGCACCCTAAAAAGTAGCGTAATTGCCAAAGACAGTTAAACGTAAAAACAATCCACCTAGCGGCAAAATAAACAAAAGGTAAATTTACAGGTAACAAATGCTTAAACTTTAACAGTATTTTTTGTGGAAGAAGCATTTACAAACAATATTTGGTATCTGCATTCAAACGTAGAAATTGATTTAAAACGGCTGAATACTTGCCTTTGTACCAATGCTTACCCGGTACAAATACTCCCCCTTCTCCCCTACGGTGACAGTTACAAGTCGTTTACAAGTGTATTTATTTGTACAATTATAATATTTTTAAGGTTCTGTCATTTCAATTGAGTATTGCAGCAACACAATAATATCAAAATGAAAATAAATTATTTCATTCTTACCCTTCAAAATCACCATAAAAAGACATGTTCCATTGTTTTCTAAGCTCTAAACATACATAAGCATTTAATGGATTCCGTTAAATATTTAACTACAGACATGCTGTAGGAGTATTAAGTAAAGAATAAAATCATGTAATTTGGAAACAATTAGCAATTTTAAATTCTTAGCCATTTATTCAAAATTTTACCAATGCTTACAAAAAAGCCAAAATCAAGCAGAAGAAATAAATTATGACGAAAAGTGACCAAGAAAACTTTTTGAGACATGCCGGCTCATAAAAGATTTTGTTTATTCATTTCTTTCATTCTCTTAAGTTTTAGTCTGTTGTTTTTGGCAACAAGCGTTATGTGAGTCTGTGAAAGATTCTTATTCAGTCCGTATCAATTTGAAATAAGGCCAGGTTAGGTAACTCACAAACGTCAAACCAGTCGTGTTGCAAGTTTAATTTGGAAGAAAAGTTTTTCAATATAAAAGTTTCTCATAACGTTTTTAAGTGTGTTTTCTACTAATTGTTCACATTTTCATTTATAAATGCGAAGATAACGAACAGCTTTTCTTAGTTTTTAATAATTTTTAATAACTTAATTAGTAGACAAGTTTTGAAAAGTGATCATCAACTATTGCAAGTTTGACAATTAATAAAAGGGTTCTAAAAACCACGACAATATCAACTTAATAAACAATATGGAAATTTCAAAAACCTCTTTCTGCTTTCCATTAATTACAAATGTATGTTTACGAGTTAAAAATTAAAGAATTTGAGACAATTCAGCATTGCTCCAAGGTATGTTTCAGACTTCACTAATCTAAAAATATCGTAGAATCCTATATAAAATGTAAACCATGTTTAATAGAAAAATTGTTCTAGAACTCATAATATGTTGATCTGTTGTGAAATTGTTTTAGGGTAACTCTATGTAAAATTGAGACAAAAAATTAAAATTTCCCACCAAACCCTAATTTGGAAACCATACCAAGTCAGTAAAAATCATAATATTTGCTCCATCGGTCTTCTGATAATGTAACATTATCAATCTGAACTATATAATTTTTTTCTTTATTAAGGAAATCAAATGTTAGAGCAAAACCATCCTCCTTAGATAACAACTTTATCTTTATGATTGATATAGATGAAGGTGTAATTTAATGGAAACTTCTTGTCCCAGTAATGGTAGTTACTATTAATAATCAAAGTGCAAGTTTTTTTCGTGTTAGCTTCAGCAGTGACATATACAAACTTGATCCAACTTAATCAAACATTGTTTCTGCAGACAGTGTTTGATCTGTGATTGGACTCTGCAAACTACCAATGGCAACAATCCTTTTTACAGTGCCACCAATACCATCACATGACAATTTGCTAATGCTTGTTACAAAGGAATTACAGATACAACTAGCAGAAAAATTTTCCGAATAACGACGTATATCATAAAAATGTTTGGAGTTTTACAAAATTATAAAAAATGAATTTTTGTGATTATGGGACAAAGATTAGTTTTGATATAATCAATTGTTTGATGCGTAACTTCATGGATAAATCCAACATCATGATTTTAATCATTTGAAATTACTCAAAAAGAAGATGCCACAAATTTCTCTCTCACGAAACATATGACAATTGGGTGGCTCTTATCTCATATCGTACTACAAAAGTATAATTCAATGCAAAATCTCCCAGAATGATTGCCTCATCAGGACTAATGGTTTCTTTAAGATGCATTAGATAGCTTGATTGTGACTTGGCGATTAATGAACGAAAAGTAATATTATCAAAATTTTCACAAGAAACTCCATGAATTCACTTCATGGAAGCGTCCTTGTTAATAGGTCAGTTCTTTTGATATCCATTTATTTATCACTTTCATCACTTTTATACTGCTTTTCTGGATCATAATCTTGTGTCAGATGTAAGAAACGTTGGACAGCTTGTATGCCAGGACAACTGTTGCATCGGTGAATCATGCAAACTTTCGATTCTCTGCTGCAGACAAGCAGTTCAATGGTAAATTGTTCACAAACACACATACACACACCCACAAACACACACACAGACAGAATGTATACCTTTTAGACCAGAAAGAATGCACCATTTTAGTCCGAAGAATAATTTGGAAAATCCGATTTTATCTTACATGCTACATAGAGTTCTTTTAGGCTTCACCAAATAAATGTCTTAGACATGTGTTTATTTCGTCCTGTACTTATGTAATCTTTCTTAACAGGCATTTGTCTTGAATATTCATGATCAAAAATTACAAATTCCAAAATATCCTGGCTAATTTGATATTGTTTAATCACATCAGAGTATGCTATGATGCCTTTTTGCTTATGTAACAACTTTGATTTCTGAATTTCGCTTTGGAAACTGAAAACTCTTTTGCTGCTTTTCTACCAGACCAAGATTTTGGGGTTAATGTCAAAATTTGAAGTTGCCGCCATCTATTAGAAAGTTCTTTTTTCATGCAGTCAACAAGGTAGTCTAGATTGTCAGCTTTGTTTTGAATCTCCTTCGGAACTTCAATGTTATCTGGTGTAGCAAGATCAGATTCAGTGACACTCAGAATATTTGCAATTTTCCTAGTAACTGCTTCTTCATCTTTTATTTTCTCTTCCCAAGTGAAGGTTTGTTCGAGGATTTCACTGAATGAACTTTTATAGGAGAAACTTCAAGTTTCTTTACCTGACGCTAATTCATATCTGCATTATAGACAAAGTTTTTCACCTAGTATAATGAACTTGCCTTTCCTGCATAGTAACTTTTCTCTATGCAAGTTAATTTCATCATGACTGTCTGTAAAATAAAATGAATCCATAACGTCTATAAAAAAGTTTAAAAAAAATCCATAGCGTCTATAAAAAAGTTTAAAAATAATTATTTAACTTTAAAAGGTGTGCTAAAATTAGCTGTAAATGCTAATTTGAGAAAAAAAAGAACTGCTTTAAATATCTTTTCCAGCCATTATATGAGCATTAAATGGATTGCAGCATTGTTTTATTATTTTAGTTGCATAGCGCATCATATGAACATATTTATGATAAAGACAAGTTGATGATTTTCCATCGATTATTGATAGCCCAATCCTCCACATAAGCATTTCTCTATCATCAGGAAAGTCTTCGAAGTACTAAATTCCAAGCAAAAGTGTGTATGTTGCCAGATTTTCATCCACTTTCACATTCATGTCATGTCAATTCACATTCACTTTCTAGCTAAATTCCAATCGAGCACTGTTGACTGTTTGCCATGATTTAGAAAATGAAAATACCAATCAGACTCAGTAACTATTGAATATAAAACTGTAGTTTTCTCGCAACGCATCAATGAGATGACAACAATATTCTCTTCAACTAAATACCTATTTTCACAAACTTTTTCTTTCTTTTATAAAAGACAATATCCCGCAAAAAAGTCATAAAAATAAAACATATTTACAACTAACACATATTTAAAATTATTTTCTTTTGATCTTTGGATTCACTTTCCTCAAAAGTGGTCAATTACCAATTTTCAACCAATATCTTCCGCTATAAGTTAAATTGTTCAGGAAAAGGTAAAATATCATTAATGGAGAACAAGGGACCAAAAAATGTCATTTTCAGCCTAAAGTTCACAATAGCATATCTGTATAATGATTCAAAATGCCAAAACCTTCTTTTATGTTAAGATGGTTTCAAATCTCCTCTTTGATTTGAAAAAAATTCAAGCACTATATCTTGGAGTTAGTGCTTGAATTTTTTAGCAACTCCAGGAATTAGTGAAAGTTTGAAAAAAAACTGATAATTTGTCTTCGCAATTTTAAAATCAAAAAATAACTGTCAAAAAATGTTTTTGTGTTATTTTCTTTACACATTTGAATTCAGTACCTTCAAAAATGGTCAGTACTGATTTTTAGCTGTTTTCTTCCACTAAGGTAAGTATGGGTATTAAGGCCCNACCTCTCCGTTACTGTAGATCATTTATTATTACGTTTAATTTACGATTGGCAAACGGTTGTCAATCATTTTTTAAAAATTATCTTATCATTGAATCCAGTTGACGAGGGCTGAATAATCATATAAAGTAAAATGTGAAGTTATAACTCGTAACCTGGACAACACTTGTCACAATATGCCATATCAGTACTACTTCCGTAACACCACTCAAAGTTATTTTTGGCACTGCATTTTCTTGTTCTGTTCATATGTCCGTTACCATTTGTTACAAAACACATTGACCAATCATTCCATTGTGCCCATTCAACTACAAATAATTTAAAACAAAATATACATTTTGAAAACATTTTACTATAGTTAAAGACAGAAAGAAGTTCTACTAAAATTTTTTTAAAAGAAGCAAAAGTAAATTATATAAGTTTAAGTTCTGTTAAAAACATTAACAAACAAAAGTTGATTGAATCATAATGCCAAACACATAAAATATCCATTTATTAACTGAGTCATAATCCAATAAGTTTATAGTTAAAGTTTGCATTTCAGTTTTTACAGAATGGTGGAACTGTTAATAGCATAAATATGCTGCTTAAAAACTTCCTTGTATTGGAAAAATAATGAATTTTATTAAACGTCATTTATGCTGATATTTCTAAAACGTCATTTATGCTGCATTTTTTGTATAAAAATTTGTTGAGATAAGAAACTTTAATATTCATTTTTGTTTTGATAAGGAGTTCGTTTACTCTGGCAACTTTCCAGCTACATTTTACGAGCAATTTGGATGGGGAACAGTGATTAGAAATTCTGAAATTCAGTACCTGATGTTTTATTGAAAAGAAAAACCGTTGAGACTCTTGATGAAAAGATCAATGAACAAAGAAATTAGTCTGATGAGTGTACTGAATTATGTTTCTCGGTTTTCATCAACGATATTTTTCAATTTTTTGAACTGAGGAAGGACAATTAAATTGCTTTATTTTAATTACGACATGAATTCATGGTCACTATCCTTCAGAGATTTATTATTTAACTTTTTCACAAAAACAATTCCTCCAACTATTTCATGCCCTGGTGCCATTTTTAGCGTTGTTAATTGTAGCTCCGTAAATCCAGATTGAATTTTTGATTGAAAGACTGATTTTACAAACAAAGAATAAATCGTTTCCAGAAACCTCTTTTAGTTTCTTAAAGAAACTAAAACAAGTTTCTGGAAACGATTGTTAAATAAATGGTGATTTTGTCAATAATATTAGAAATTTATACAGATGTGCAAATGTTTTTGTTTTGTTTTATTTGAAAAAAAAAAAAAAAACAATTTTGCAACTGAATGGTTTAATGGTTTAGCTAACGTGTCAATAAATTGTGTAATGCCTGTCATTTTTTAACTTGTTTTTAATAGAAGTAACTGATAAAGATCTTCTGGCTATTCTTAAATAGTTTTCATTAAAATTTAGTGATGAGCAGGATTGCTTAGCAGTTGCTATTATAAATAGGAATATGAAAAATAGAACAAAAGTGGTTAATTGCAACTTGTGGAGAATAACAAATTATCAAGATATCCATATTTTTGAATATAATGACTTTAAATCATAAACAAAAAGAGCATATATGATGTACGAAATCTAACAAAATAAAACTCTTCAGCTTTACTTTCATAATCATGTAAAGTTTTAAGGTTTCGAAAAACGAAAATTGCAAAATAAGAAAACATTTAATACATCTTCTGCAAAATATCATTTTTGTCTTTTTTTTACTTCAATATTACTTTCGGTAAAGATGTACATCTACAAGTTGTTTTACCAATTCGAAAAAAAAAATTAGATATCTGAAAACTTTACCAAAAAAAAATATTGGAGCCAAAAAAAAACAAAAATTAAATTTTGCAGAAAATATCAAATGTTTTTTTTTAAAACAGTTATCGTTTTTAACTCACAAAACAACAAAACACTTTTGTTTTATTTTGCTAAGAGCATTAAATTGCACAAAATTTCTCAGAGCTTCACATTAAAAAAAAAAAAAAAAAAAGGAAAAGGAAAAGAAAGAATTGAATTGAAGAAATCACAGTATCATTGAAAGTTTGGATTAGGGGCATTGGTGGGCACTCGGTGATAGAAGGAGGGCAATACTATTGCGCAAATAAAAAAGAGTATGTCGAGTTTGTTAGCCAGATCAATTTTGAAGGAATTCTATTTTACATATTTACTTGAAGTTATTTATATTACACAAACTTTAATAAAAGTAGCTAATAAATAATTTCCACACGAAAAATAATTTTTTTTGTAAATTATGAAATATGTTAAAGTAGGGATTCATATTGAGATAAGAATTAGATTGAGCTATAAATTTATCAACTTAACTAAAAATCAATTGAATTAATTATTTTCTGTCCTACATCCTTTTTAATTTGCACGGCAGAATAAGTTTTAATTTTTGTTTGTGCGCTTTAAAGCACCACTTTTAAAAAAAAAGAAAGATTGTAGTGGAAAAAGGAGGAATATCGCATTTTTCTAAATTCAAGATAATGAATGTTTAGCGTTTGAAGTTTAGGAGATTTAAATTTGAAGCCCAAGTGATCTTTATTGCTTTTTGTAAATGCAGTAGCTTCTTAATACAAAGCAAGGTGTCTTGTTTGTTGTTAAAATATACGAGTAGCAATATCAAGTACAAATAGATCGCATGAACGGTTATTCAATTTAAAATCATTTTGTGTTAATTTTCAACTTAATTTTAAACCATGATTAAAAATTCATTAGACCGGTTATATTGATAACTTTAGTTAAGATATTTTGAAAGTATCTTTGTTTACATTTTTTTTTTTTAGTTATTATAAATATTAAAAAAAAAAAAAAAAAAAATTAAAGAGTAACCGAAAGACTTCCGTCTTGGTACATCACAACTAACTTTAAAAGAAAGCTCTTGAAATCTTGTTTAAATTAAACTTTTACATTTTGTTATAAGAGATGTTGCTTAAAAAATACAATAGCTGAGGCTATTAAAATCCCAAAGCATACCATTTTAAATTAGTTGAGTATCATCACACATTTAATCCATTAACGTGGAGTTAATTAGGAATATTCTTCTAGATAAAAAAAGTACAGACCTTCACAGTGATCATTGCTAAAACATTCACCGAATTCGAATGTTAAATCATTGCTAAATCCAGTTTTACAATAGGTTCGTGTCCTGTTCTTAAATCCTTCGCCACAGGAGATGTTACAACTTGACCAGCTACTCCACTCCTCATATATCCCTAAAAAGTTTAATTTGATTGAATATGCAAGCTTGTTGTTTTAAAAAATATTTTAAACTTTTTTTAAGCAAGAGATGACAAATCATAATAAAAACAGCTTGCAAAATATGACAAAAATCTATGGAAAAAGCCATTTTTCCCCCTTTAACCTTTTTACTTTAATGAATGTGACTGGCAAATTTTTCTATTTACTTGTTAACATTTCATAACCTTTATCAAATAAAAATACCATTACCATAAGCTCCAGTTAATATGACTAAATTTCTGATGAAACCAGGCTGAGGGGTGTACCAAGGATCTGGGACATATACAGCAACATTTGGTAAATTCACAGGTTGGTTGTTTAAAATTGAAAAGATTTTTGTTGCATTTAGATAGATAGAATAGATGTAACTTCCGTTAAATAATTCTTGAGATACTTTTATTGTTGACCATTGCATTAATGGAAGTTTACCGAACTGTATATAAGAGTCTGAAACACCATTTATTGCAGATGATACTTCAATAAACCCATTACCATCTAGAGTGAAAAAAACGGCAGGAATTCGATCTCCATAGTTATAAATATTTCCTCCTTTTGTCAAGTGAATCACACTTGTCCACTCTTTAACATATGATGTTGGCATAGCCTCAAATGTTACCATAAATTCCTTGTAAATGTTGTTCAAAGTTGCAACAACATTAGACTTTGTTAATTGGGTCTCTTGCAAAACAAACACAGATTTTAAATCTATAAAATCGTAATTAGCAAATAAACAATAAAAAAAGTTATGCAAGATTTGCATACGTAGCCGCACAACATTTATAAATATATAGAAAATAAAGATTTAATAAGTAAAGAGATAAGAATAATTAAAATAATTCTTAAACTGATTCGCCAAATTTAAAAAAATTAAACAACTGTTTTCCTAATAGAAGATTGTTTGATTTTAATAATCATAAACTAAATAAAAATTTGTCTCTTCCTAAAAAAAAATTAACTTAAAGTTTAGAACAAAGTTCGGATATTGACCCTACCTGAACAACTTGCGTTACAGTTTGATTTTTCTGAACTGTTTCCTAAACATGATGTTAAAGAATTGGAGGTGTTGCACAACCGTGATCTGTTCATGTTACCAAACCCATTAGATACATAGCAAGTTGACCAATCACCCCATTGTGTCCAGTTTGCTAAATCAGAGTCATGAACATGTTCATAAAAACTAAAGAAATTAAAAAAAATATAAATCGCCTTACTTCTGTTTTTTATTTCAATTAACAGCGTCTAAATATAACGTGTAAAAAATTTAAATGTAAATTATTAAATAGACCTTTTTTTTAGTAGTTATGTTAATCAATTTTAAATTGTGTTTGTATTTTTTTTTACAATATTTTGGGGTTTCAAATATATTTCAGTTTTAATAATAAATTACAATTAATTTTAAAAAATGACAAAAGCAGAAGACGTTAAAGAAAAAATTATGCACAAATACTTCTACAAAAATTCTAAAAGTTATCAATCGTAACTTATGAACAACACTAATCATTTACAACAATAACAACTCTTTTTATTTAAATAGTATTCTGAAAATGTTTAATAAGTTAAAAATACATTTTCAATACTTCAATTGTGCAGATTAAAGCCGCGCGATCAAAAGGTTTTATTTGGTTGCAGTTATTCTTTATCTGATGATATTTTGTGTGTTTTGCGTAAAGTATTTTATTCTTTTTAACAAATTATAAGAATTTGCTCAGGAAAGTTGAAGCTATGGTTGCATCGTATTTACATTTGTTAGTTGGTTTGCAGCTATGTTGTGTGCCCACACCCACTACCTTTTTACTTGCTCGCTCTATAGGGAACTAGCACACCATTTATAAAAAAGATTTGAAAAAAGAATTTAGCCCATAATAAGAAAAACTATTGCTAAAAACGAAAATGAAGTTCAGATGGGAAATCTTCATTAAAAGTCATTTTTTCTCCTTTTTATTCTATTCTTAGAGAGTAAACAAACTTTATTAACACTTCGAAAAGTCGATTAGCTGTTAACATATTCTAAAAAGAATTATTTACCTTTTTAAATAGGAAAGAAGATATAAGGTTCGGTTTGTGCAGTTCCCTTTCGATGTTTTTAAATTACTATTATGCTTTAATATTGTTATAATTGACATGAGTAAGATAAATTAATTAGTTGTTAGTCTTACCAAAGTTTAACATAACCTTACCGCTGAAACCTTCAGGTAAACTCAATTCAATATATAATATGGCGACCTAGAAATAAAAATGATAGAAATCAGTGAAAAAGCTTGTTTTTTTTGTGTGCATTTTTTGAACAATCGATAAATGCAAGTTGGGAAGATCTAGGTTTTCTGTGAACATAACAGACGGTCTTACTACTATTACTTTTAGTAAAAGCTAAAAATCTTCATAAATGGTTGGTCTTCTAAAAGTGTTAATTTGATTAAAAGACTTTGAACCCAGCAAACCGTTAAAAAATAAAAAAAAAGCTTTACTCAAACTGGCAATCAAGTTCTTTGTTAAAATTCTTTCGCTTGCCGATGACTAGGTGTATTATTTACAAAAGTGATTGATCGATAGGATCTTAAATTGAATTATCGTACAGAAAATACTTGGAAAAGAGATTTTCCGCAAAACTTTTCTTGCCTTTTTACTGATCAATAAACTAGGCTGTGAAAAAAATTTTAAAGGTCGTGTTTTAGTACAACGAGGTTGCATCCCAACTCGTCTGTACTAAAACACGACCTTTAACATTTTTATCAAAATCACAAAGCTGAGAAACTAAAAAACCAGCTTTGCTTGTATATTTAGTTAACAATATATCAAAATTTTGAAAATAAAAATCCTACCAGGTATAAATTAACAAAAAGTTTCAATTGCATCATTTGTGGTATTTTCATTTTATTGCTTTTAAATAAGGTATTACTTTTTTTATTGCCTTTAGATTGAGGTAATATTAAACTAGTTTTTTCCTTTCACAGGTTTTATTAACGTGCGTATTTCAATATGCAAAAATCTATTTTAAGTAATAAATAAGATATTTCAATTCAACTTTGCAAATGTCGAACTATCTATAATTGTAAAAAACGATACATGTTGAATCCATGTTTTGTGGCTATTCTTAATTTTCACAATTGAAGCAAAATTTAGCACATAGAAGTTGCGTTGGAAGGACTCTCTTTATTCTTAGTTAAAAGGGAAAAAAAGAAAAAAAAAAAAAAAAACAACCTGCAAGCATTGATAAAAACGTTTATATATATGTTTATAAAATATTTAGAATATATATTTATTACTGATCAAACTTTAGAGGAATTTTTTTTCTTCAGAATTTTTTTTTCGGAAAAAAATAGTTGCGATATTTTTGTTGGATTGTGTGATTCTACAAGTTGAATGTGAAGTTTGACGATCAATAGTAACAGTTTGAAAATCAGGGTAATATTAACTACCCTAAATCTCTATCAATTCCTTGGTCGGCATATACGTTGACTGTGAAAAGGGATGACCACAAAATGGGGTAATAAATGGGTTTTGAAGTCAACTTTTTTAATCCTGTTACAAAGTAATACGTATTGATGAAGTTGACATAACAGTCAAATATTCTTGGAAAAATTAATATTGAGGGTTTTTTTTTAAACCTTGAAATATAAAATAGAAAGATATTGAAAGAGCTTTTATTTCCCTACACTCAATCCTAAGTCAAAATACAAATCCTAATTACAAATAACTTTAATTTTTAAAACAAAGCAGTGACTTAAAAATAAGATAAAAATAATTTGAAACTGCTATAGTGAGCCAGTGCTTAAAATGCTGTACCCTTTTGCCTGTAATACTGAACTACCACTACAAATTACATTAGAAAAAGATGATTGTCAATACAAATATATCGAGAAGCTTTATCCTTATTTATTTGGTTGGTATTTGGTTGGTTTATTTATCTTGATGATACATAAAAGAAAGTTTAAAAGCAAACGGTTTTTAATTGTGGTATTTAGGGGAGGAAATGGCTCCAATCAGTCTCTTTTCAGATACGTTGATATATACTTGTTGATATATACTGTTGATTATTAATGCGCCTATTACAATGGAGAACATTAAAAATTTTTAAGTTTTTTGTGATTTAATATTATGCTAAAAGAAACAGAAAAAACCACAAACACTTGAATTTTAAAATGATTGTCTTATTTTAATCACCCTAAGGTACAATAGACTAGGTCACATTAGCTCATAATAGCTTCATACTTTATCATCCTAACCAACAATTGGTATACATTCTAATTATCTGTTCAAATGTAGTTATCTTTAAACTTTAGCTTTTTTATTGCCTAAACATCACTCATTGTACGTCCAAATTGTGGCCATAGTAAAACTATAAAGTAGGAAAAAATTTAATACGATACTAAGATCTTGTTATGCTTTACCTTAGAAATATGTCGCTTAAATCATTTTGACAAATATCAAATCATTAAATAACAAATCATTTTGACTTATATCAGTTATATTACTACAAAGTAGTTATTTAATTTTCATTAATTAAAAAAAACAACATAGTTCTTGGTTTCCCTGCATAATAATTTACTCCCAGACTCTCTTTAATAAAATTTTTTTTACAAAAATATCTTTACAAAAAAGCTACTGCAAGCAACTTGATTATAGATGTAGGTCTATTGTTTGATGTTTCAGATTTTATTCGTCATAAACGAAATGTTTTTCAAGATTATTACTAAAACTACCGTATAATTGAAAATAAAAGGTTATTATGACATCTTCTACTTGAAAAGATGTTGTAACATTCATTCTTACAAAAGATTACAAGTTTATTCATATACAATACTCAATTTTGTATTCACTTGAATTTATTTATTAAAAGCAAGTCGAGAATTAAAAATTCGTCGAGACTCGAGAGTGCAATTTGTAATGGTAATTTTTGGCTGCCAAGATAACATATCTGAATCAAAAAAAAAATAAAAAAATAAAAAAAATATTGTATATTGATTTAACTGAAAAGGTATGGAAATGAGGTTTTTCCTATAAATTTTTAAAAAGTCATTGATGAATTTTCCATAGTTTTTTATTTTTTTAGTGAAAAACTGATTTATTTAACTTTATAAATATTCTTTTAAATTCAATTACAAAAAACGAACGTTGTTAACAAATACCAACATTTCTCTTAAATGATATCAGAGATGATGAAGAATTCAAAGAATTGCATAATTTTGGTAAGACTTATTTTTTCTAAGATATAAACAATTAGTTTTATGAAGCAGTAATAAGTTGTAAGTTTTATGAAGAGAGCTATAAATTGGTGACATGAAAAGAGCTGTAAATTGGTTATATGAAGAGAGTCGTAAATTGGTTATATGAAGAGAGTTGTAAATTGGAGTGCAAACTTTTTCTATCTACTGTCGCAATCAGTAATTAAAAATCTTTTGTTTTTTAATACAAAAGCAATAATCAATCAAGTTCATATAACTTGTTTACACATGTGAATGTATAATTAATAATATTCGACAAATCGAAATGATGTATATATATATATGTAAAAAAAGAAAGTAAAGTTATAACATCTATAGATATCTTTACATATATACATAAAAAGTGCTAAAGAAAAAGTGAATATTTCATTGATTTAATCTATCATTGGTATTATTTCAGTATTTTTATTTTTAAAACAGAGTTCCTACTTGCTGCTTTACTTTAAATTACGCTTGAGGGGTTCTTTTAATACTTAAAGCTGCATTTATTAATTAATAAAGATACCTTTATAATATGGTTGTTTACATTAAGGTACAAAAATAAAAGAAACTGTATGATAAAAAAAAACAACTTCGCTTAAGTACTAGAATTAGCTTTCTCACAGAGAACACAATTTTGCAATTATTAATCTTTACTCATAAAAAACTCTTTTCTACAAAACCTTCGCATTCAATTTTTACTTAACAAAAACACCTGAAATATGTTCATAAAAAACCGCTCAAACTATATTTACAAGGTGTCAAAGAAACTACTCCAACTTCCATCTTATGTAATTGCTTCCGCGTTCTGTACACTAGGCTAGGCCCAAGCACTCTGATAACTTAAACAATACAAAAGACATAAAGTACATAAAGATAACTTGAAAGAAACCTCTGATTTCAATCTTGCTTCTTTCGAAGGTTTTATGCTTAATGAGTATCACAAATAACCACCACCTATGAAGCTGAACTGATTTTTACAACTACAGAAAACGCAACAAGAATTCAAAAAGTAGTTACCATTTGTCAATTTTTTTCTAAAATGCGCCAAATATATTTTGAAAAACAGCATACGAAACACTTTAAAATCGCTATCAATATCTTTAACAAACAAAATTTTGGTCAAAAATTACTTTTTAATATAAAAGGAGTATTTGATCAAAAATTAATGTCTTAAACTTCAAGCTTTAAAATTTATCTATGAGCCCCTAAAGCCTCACGTCATATTGCTTAAAAAAAAAGTTAATTCATTTTTATCATTTTTCTAGATAGCATTTTCATACTTATGCTGTGCTCAAAAACAAACTGGTAAGTTGGTAGTTTCTTTTTAATCATTTAAAAGGCTTTTTGGAAATATTTGAATGAATAACTTTTAAACATGTCAGCTCATTTCTGTGGCGTAGCCAGGTTTTGCAGAGCCGTGTTGAATAGAGTGAGCAAGATATAGACAAAAGGCACCAAACCAGCTAATGTTATAAACGATGGTAAGATAAGTTTGATCAAAGTGATTTGGGTAAGATCAAATGTGTATGTCGCAATTATGTATAAAGTTGTATAAAAAACGTCATCCAAATTTACTGATACCTAACATTTCCGATAGGGCAATACAATATCAATATTCACATCTGTGTATTGAATTAAACAAATCTTAAAAATGTTATGTATACAGTGAACTAGATCTTATATAAAACTCAGAGAACTGCGCCAGCAGACTAAGATGGAAAAACAAAAGAATCTACAAGTTGAAGAAAATAACCGAAAAACAATTGGCATTATAGTACAATTAAAGCTAAAATTACAAAAGTGTTAGCACTTGCGTTTTAAAATTACGCTGTGTCTAGAAAACGTGAAACGCGTCAGGAAAAAATGAATTTGATTTAATATTTGAATAAAAGAATTGATTTTCATATTGTGCTGATAGATTTGCACCATCAAACATTTACTATTTAATGCATTCTAAAAAAAGCAATGAATCTTAAACAAAAAAAGTTTCTATCCTTTTTACGTTGTGAGTTCTTTTACACCGAATAAAACTACAGCTTAGAAAAACTTTT
Source organism: Hydra viridissima (assembly GCA_014706445.1). NCBI lineage: Eukaryota > Metazoa > Cnidaria > Hydrozoa > Anthoathecata > Hydridae > Hydra > Hydra viridissima. Next base: position 183,823 of record QPEY01000103.1, read on the forward strand.
GCATGCGATTACACAGGCCTGCTATGATTTTCCTCTTTAAAATCTGAGTAACGTTTTTTATAGTTTCTGATGTGCTGATTACGAGAAAAATAATAAAAAAAATCCATCACGTCAGGATTTTTTGATATGGAATATTTAAGATTTTGCTTTAAAATGTTTGAGCGCCTACCTTTTGAAATGTCTAAAACGTTATTAATTTACTTCAGCTCAATTTTTATTTCATATAATTAGTGTAAGGGAACATAGAAATTAACGCCAATTAGTAATTTGTTAATGACTACATAATAAGTATTAGTAATTCGCATTAAACATGTCAAAAACGGGTCATTTTGGCTTAATTTAGTAATGAGCTCATTATTACATAATGATTTGGTAATATTAACTAATTGTTGTGAATATTATTAGAAAAGGGTGTAATTAAGATAAACCAAAGGATTTTTGTATAAGTACCCGCACTGATTTAGAAATTTAACAGTTGAAGTGCGCATCTTGCAACATAAACTTTAAAATGGCATCGCGAAGTTGTTTAAACTCTCCTAATTGTTTCTGTTATATTTGCGGGAAATTTATGGTGATAAAACAACGAAACAGTATTACAGACTTTGTAAAAAATATTTATAAAAGTTATTTTGGACTCGTTTTAAGTAACCAAGACAAAACTTGGGCACCTCATAAAATTTGTACGACTTGTTTATTAGAACTTCGCAAGTGGTCAAAAGGACAGAAAAATAGCTTCAAAATCGTTTCGCCTGTGCTATGGAGAGAGCCTAACGACCATGTTAAAGATTGCTACTTTTGTTGTTGTGACATAACTGGATACAATTCAAAAAATAAAAGGGACATAAACTATCCAAACGTGTCATCAGTTACGCCTGCAATATTTGGCGATTCAAAAATGGTGCAGCCCCCGGTTCCAGCTCTACAAATTGAAAATTCTGACTGTGATATAGAGGAAGAGGATGTACACCAATCTGATCCTGAATTTCATGGAGATTCTGACGCTTGTCAGCTCTTTTCACAGTCACATTTAAACGACTTGACAAGAGATTTGAATCTTCCCAAAGATGCAGCGGAACTCCTCGGATCACGATTAAAAGAAAGAAATATGCTGGCACCTGGTACTTCATTTTCATGGTACCGTCACAGAGAAAAAGATTTTCTTCCATTCTTCGCTGAAGATGAAGATTTAGTGTTCTGTAAAGATATTCCAGGCTTGACGAAAATGTACGACATTGAATACGATCCTAACGAGTGGAGATTGTTTATTGACTCCTCAAAAAGAAGTTTGAAAGCAGTTCTTCTGCATAATGGGAATACATATGCCTCGTTACCTGTTGCACATTCTGTCCATTTAAAGGAATGTTATGAAAATTTGGAAAAGCTTTTGACTAATATAGCTTATGAGCAACACGGTTGGATGTTGTGTGGAGATTTGAAAATCATAAGCATGCTACTAGGCCAACAAGGTGGTTATACAAAATACCCGTGCTTTCTTTGCGAGTGGGATAGCCGGGATAAACAACATCATTGAACCAAAAAGGAATGGACTCCAAGAACTGAACTAACCCCAGGATTCAAAAACGTACTTAAACAGAGTTTGGTTCCCAGAGAAAAAGTTTTACTGCCACCATTGCACATCAAATTGGGTATAATGAAGCAATTTGTGAAGGCTTTAAATAAAGAGGGGGAAGGCTTCAAATATCTGCATTCAGTTTTTCCATCTTTATCAGAAGCTAAGATAAAAGAAGGAATTTTCGTCGGCCCTGATATTAGGAAATTAATGTCGGATGAAAAGTTTGATGAAAAACTTAATGATATCGAGTTGCAAGCATGGCAGTCATTTAAGGAAGTGGTGACAAAATTTTTGGGGAACAATAAAAGCTCCGACTATAAAGAAATAGTGGCCAAAATGATTTCCAATTTGGGTGTAATGGGTTGTAATATGAGCATTAAACTTCATTTCTTAAATTCTCATATTGATTACTTCCCAGAAAATCTAGGAGCCGTTAGCGAAGAACAAGGCGAAAGATTTCACCAAGATTTGAAAGAGCTTGAAGTCCGGTATCAAGGAAGATGGAATACCAACATGATGGCGGACTATTGTTGGTTATTGAAGCGCGACTATCCAAACCGGAAATTTAAGCGAAAATCGCACAACCGAAGCTTCCAGGAGAAAAGGACCAGGTTCCACAAATGAAGTTTAAATGTTATTTAGACTAGTGTTAAGTTGTTATTATATTTTAGTAGTTTTTTAAGTTAAAAATAATGTTCTGTTTTAAATATATATTTTTTTATGAGAAATCTTCTGTTTTTTTGCTATTTTCTATCTGTGCCTTTTTTGAAAAATCTGGAGGTGATAGAGAAAAACTAAGTACATATTCGTAATCAGCGCACCAAAATACCCTAGAATCAGCTATCAAATTCCAGAGAGGAAGTTATAACTCTCATTTTGCAGGCCTGTGTTATTAGAGTATTGAAATCAAGTATAAATATCTAATTATACTTGATTACAGGCTAAATTTTTTACAAATAAAGTAGACAAAGGAAAATGTTATTGCTATTGAAAAGAAGATGGTGAGCTGTTTTAATATTATACGTTTTTTGTTTACAAAAACTTAAAGAATTAAAACGTACGTTTTTCATTTTGGGGTGCATTTTTAAATAAGTTTTTCACACATATTAAACTTGTGAGCGCTTTTTTTTGTTTAAATCAAAGTTTATTGTTTAATGAGGAAAATAATCCTACCTTGCTTAAAAGTACAAGTTCTTATTTCAGAGGAGGTGAAGAAACTTTTGTTACTGTTTTTGCAACAATGATGTAGTGCGACCTAGCAGTTAATATTATGAACGACAAATGTAAACCAATCTAGTTCCCATTAAGAGGCTCTAGCATCTGTACAAAAATTGCATAAAACAATTATTTTAGTTCAATTTCTGTATTTTATCTCAATTCTCATATAAAAGTTATGGTTTTATACAAAGTGTTAAATCTTTATTGGTACATATATTTAGAGATCAACAATATTTTCAATAAAAAGTATATCTGTTAAAAAGTTTGGTGACCTCAAACGTGATTATTAAACAACAGTACTTTTTAAAATTTTATACTTTTTAATTTTTAGCTTAGGAGTTGTTTCATACATTTTTTGAACCGTTTTAACTTATTTTTTGGGTTATCCAGGCTCATAACAAACTAATTGCAACATTTTTTAGATGCCACCGTAGGGGAGAGGCGGGTAGCACCGGACACTTAAAAATAATAGAGATATTACCCAAATGCGAGCGGAAAATAAATTGAAAGGAACATTTTAATGAAAGTAGAAACACATATTTATTGAATTAAAAACAAACATATTATGATAGGGTACATAAAAATCACAAAACTTAAAAATAAATAAGGAAATTTACTACTTTCAAAGTTGGTTGCCTTGGACACAATCTTTATGCATTATTTCAATTTCATTTTCTTTTATTTCTATCGTCTTATTTATTATTATTTACCTATGTATTTTGTAATTAAATATATATCAAGTATTATTTTCTTAATTATTTCTTTTTATTTAAAATCTAATAACAAAAGTAAAAATTGTTACCATCTTATTCCAAAGATCTTATTGCAATAGGGCTGAAAATTTCTTATTCATTGTACTTGTCTGCCAAAGGTAACCATCCCATCCACTTGACGTAAAAAATTTCAAATACAAAGGAAATTAAGAGAAAAATAAGGAGATATTAGGAAAATTTATAATTAGATTTTTAAAAACAATCAAAGGAGGAAAATTTTTTTAGAAAAATAATACTCTTGTTAATACTTAGGCATTTTCGTATTTCAGATTTTTTCAGTTTAATAAACTCAATTAAGTGGAATAATGTTTCGATTCATAATTTAAAAAGCTTGTATGCGCACATACAGAGTGCTGTACAAGCATTCTATAGCCTAATTATATATTTCATTCAATGCCATTTCTATTCAATATTTCCCGGTAAATAATTTTTTTCATTTTAGTTACTCCTGGAGTACTTAGAGAAGTTTACACAAAAATTTCTGGAAGCTCTATAAATGCTTTAAAGAGTAACACTAATTACCCACTAAACCCTAGCAGCTACAATATTATTAATATAACTGACGCACCAGTGAACAGTGGAGATTATTATGGACAACGGCTGCGTGGTTGGTTTCTTCCACCAGAAACAGGCAGTTATACATTTTACATTTCCTGCGACAATTTCGGTCAGTTATACTTAAGCAAAGACAGTAATTCTTTAAATAAGGCTTTGATTATAGATCAAACTACATACACAGCTCATAACCAATGGAAATCGTAAGTTTCTTCACTTTTGTGATTAATGTTATATAAACATATCACTTAAATATTAACAAAATATTTTTCCCAAAATGTTACAAACGTCAATTAAAAAAATAAAAACAAAAACTTTTTAAGTTCTTGTCAATAAATTTTTCCTCTATGAACTTAATGCTCTTCTTTTTTTGCAGCTGTTGAATAAATTTAAATAAGGATATTTATTGAAGAAGTTTTCTTTACTTAAGCAGTATCAAAGCCTCAGAAATTACAGTTTTGAAAAAAATGTTGAATGAGTAATCGAGTAAATGAGTATGAGCTTGTAAGACTTTACAGTATCCTTTTTAAAATTATTAAGCACCTTTATTTATCTATGTAATAAACAAGCTTTAGCTTTTTCTAAGATTTTGCTCTCCAAGGGATTTTTATGAAGCCAATAATGCATATAATGGCAGAATAATGCATATGAAAGGGTTGAAAAAAAAAGGTAAAGGTGTTTTGTTAGAGGCAACTCAGCTTATACTTTTCCAGCTAATATTTTTCTGAAAGTAGTGCAAATGGAACATCTTCATACATTCACTAAAAACCCTCAAATTAATTGATTTTTTCAAGATTAATGGTCATTTTGCTTTTTCAATTTTCATAGGCCTTTTTATTCGTCAATAACATTAAATAATTGTTTAAGAACTTGGCTAAAGTATCCTATCAAGCAATCAATAATTCTTTCTGGATCTGGCGATTAAGAGCAATATTATATTTAATGGGTGTATATTATAAAAAAGCCACCTATTTACTGCTTGTCTCTTGATTAAATAAGTAAATTTAAAAAATTTTTCTGTAAAGAAACTAATTTTTATTTTGTAACCAATTAAGTATGTGACTTTTTTTCTCATAGGTTTTTAATTTCATATAGGTTTTCAATTGATCGAGAAATTGTCTCTTATGTCTTATGATATTAGATTCGATCAATATTTAATCGGAATTAAACAGCATACTTGACTAGCATGTATATGAACAACATTATAAAAACTTTAAAACTTGAACAACATAAAAAATTTAAAGCATGAACAACGAAAACAAGCAAAATACAAAAGCTTACAGCATTGCCTTTAAAAAAGGAATAGAGTGAACATTTAAAGTTACTTAGGTATACATAAGTATCACCAAAATATCTGCGGGAAAATACTGTGAAGTTACTTTTAAACACTTTAAAGTTCATATTTGATTACTTAGGAAATAGCATTCAACTACCTTTTATCAAAATTGTAAATTAAGTTCAATTCTTTGTTCTAGAACATTCCTATGATTTTTTTGAATGCATTAAGTACAATTATGTCGATGGAAATTTCGAAAAACCTGTTTAGTTATGAGAACGCACTTTTTTGCATTAGTAAAGAAAGACAAAAAAATATGCTATTGCTTACTTCTAGAGTTCTAGAAAAGATGAAATGTAAAGATGAAGTTTGCAATTATGCACCCATAGCCTATTTATAATTTTTTGACTGGTTTGCAAAATTCGCTGCAGAAGAAGTCTGGAAGATGAATCATGTTTAGGTTGTCCGCAACTTTTCCTTATTAGTTTCCTCTGATTTAACATATATCAGGATTTAACTGGGATACTTGCGAGCCCCCATCGCCAAGCATTCAAATAGATAAATTGCATTCAAATGGATAAAGTGAGAAAGATAAAAATGATTTAAAAATTGCTGCTCTCCCTATGCAAAAAGATTCGGGCCCTAACCTTAGTTAAAATACGGTTTCAAAGTCGGGTGTGAGATCGACTTAACTACATTAGAATTGCAGTACTTATGGTTCTTCTCTTTGAAACATTTTCTTGTAAAACCTTCGGTAAAAAACGTATTGAGCAATTTAGAATTTAAAGATGTATTCAAAACATCTCTTAAAAGGCGTGAACAGAAGTGGTTTAATAAAACTAACTTTTTTTTTTCTTAGATATTAGTGAATAAGTTAGGATTAACTAACCTTCATTATAATTTCTTAAGTAATTGCTTGTTTTTAAAACTTTTTTTTCTAGATATCAAAGTCAAGCATCAAAGCCTATAATTTTGCAGCAAAGCGAAAAATACTATATCGAAGCTCTCATGGCTGAAATAGCTGGAGCTGATTGTTTATCAATAGGTGTCACTTTACCTTCAATAAGCTCAGTAATGATAGTTGAATCAAATATGTTGAGTCCAATTTATATAGGTAAACACTAAAGTTTTTGATTGTCTGAAAGAAATATTTAACGGAAATCAATCCAATGTAACTTGTCAATACTTTTTTTTCTCATGAGGCTTTTGAATATTTTTGATTTTCTCCTAGAAAAATGTGTTGCTTCTACCTGCATTAAACCTAGTTATGAGGAATGCATATTTGAAAAAGGAGCCTATAAGCTTTGCACTTGTGTTTATGGACAGAAAATTTATTATAGTATGTTGGTTTGCAATGGTAAGTCATAAAACTACTCTCATACGAAGTTAAGTACTTTTAAATTTAGTAAAAACTTTTTATGAATTCCCTCTCTTACGAAATACTAATTCATTATCCATCAGTAACGATTTATCAATTTAATTCTTGTGAATATTTCAATTAATATTTCTTTTTTATGAAAAAGCTAAGTACCAAAAAAATCTCGAAAAAAATTATCTATATACAAAATCAAAATATATTTCAAGTTTTAACAGATCGTATTAACAGTTCAGCTGAAAGCTAGCTCCTTGTATTACTTTCGGAATGATTTTATTCGATTAAATGTTAATAACTTTTACAAATTTCTTTTTCGTCCTAAAGTACTAACAAGATGATTTTTTTTCACTAAGATGGAATTAAAACAAATCAAGATTCGCTTTATATTGAAGATGAATTTCCAATAGTAAGAAATACTTATATTACAACATTGAAGACTCTATTCAAAGAATACAGTGTATCATTTGATATAAAGCCTAAAGTTTTTGCTAATTGGCAAAATGCTTTATTTTGGTCTGGACTTTTAAATAAAACATATGGTTTTCGAAATACCTCCATTTTTTTTTCTCCAAATGGCAACCTGTGTATGTTTTTTGCTTTAAATAGCTCACTTATCAAATCTTATAACACTACCGGTGTTTTTCCTTTAACATACTGGACTTCACTAAATATATCACAAGAAAATTTCAACAGTGTTTACAGATATTCTCTCAAGGTGAATAAAACAGTTGTTTACTCCGTTACAAATACCAATCCTATGGATCTATCAAATGTGGAATTCTATGCTGCAAGCTCTTTTAACAATGCTCATGTAGGGTCAATGAGGAATTTGATTATTACAAGTGGAAATTATAGTAAGTCCTTATTTTTATTATCTGAAAAACATATTAATAAGAAAATTTGCTCAATATTTTGACTAATTGGATACTAACGTTTAAAAAAAGATAGTTATACTTAATCAATAGTTTTGTTAAAGATGTATGGTTTTGATAATCATAACTTTATATTTAAATATTTCTACTGACTCAAAGGTACATTATCGAGTTGGACAAGTTGGTCAAGCTGTAACTCTTCGTGTGGTAATGGATTTTCGAACAGAAGTCGCATATGTATCAAAAATCTAGGTCTTAATTGTACAGCAAAAAGTACTTTAGAGTTTAGTATATGCTTTAGCAATATTTCTTGTAAAGATAATATTTTTAAATTGTCGACAATGTCGACTTTGTCGAGTTGGACAAGTTGGTCAAGTTGTAACTCTTCGTGTGGTATTGGGTTGTCGAATAGAAGTCGCATATGTACCAACAATTTAGATCTTAATTGCACAACAAAAAGTACTGTTGAGTTTAATACATGTTTTAGCAACATTTCTTGTAAAGGTAATAATTTTTTGTAACTGTCATGAGAATTTTCTTTTAGCATGAATATTTAACAGAACTTTAAAAAGTCTTATAAAAAGATACTAGTTACATGATACTTAACCATCAACATTTAAATCATTAACGCGTTTTCAAAGTTGTTTGAACTCATAACGCCATTAAAACTAAAATTTGATTCAAGCCATAAAAATATATAAATGATTGATGGTTATAACCATAACCATGATAATTGTGAATATAGTCATGATAATCATGGTCATAATTATAACTATTATGATCATGGCTATAACAATCATGATCATAAATGATTATCTAATAATGCAAATTATATAAAAGCAATCCACTATGAGACAAAACAACGAAATGCAATGCAATCCAATGCAATTCAATGCAATCCAATGCAATCTCAATAGTTATAATCATGATCATAACTGTGTCGGTCATGAACATAACTATGATGATCATGATCATATTCATGAGAACTATACCATGTAACAATTTTTTATTTTTTCCTTGTGTTAAAAGTATGTTTTTTTTCCCTGTTTTGCTAAAAAAATGTAGAAAATAGCTGTTGCTCCACAATCGATTTGCTTCAATGACCGTAACAATGGTATTTTTAAATTTCGAGGAGTTTTTTATTTGTATTGAATAATGAGTATTCTTCTAGAGTAATTTTAAACACCTGAAATTGCCCAGATGATCCAAGAATTATCCAGAATATTTTAGAACATTCAAGAAACCATTAAAATATTTAAGAAACCTTTAGAACTTTCAAGAAACATTCTTAAGGTTTCTTAAATATTAACCCCCATGAGTGGCGACTCTATATCAACAGCTAATGCAATAGCCTCAAAGGAGTGGTGAATTATAGCAGAAATAAGTTTCCATATCTACCCTCGATCACTCTGTCCATCTCAAGGCGGAATACATGAGTCTTAGGATTGAGCGTCTCCATCAGGATACATTAAACTTTGAAATCCGCTACCAAGGGGTTTACACTAAAATAATGATCGGGGACTATATTTAGAGGGTTGTTCGTATATATAAGCGTAAATCTAGAAAAACTACTCGTTTCTCATACTTTTATTGTATCACTTATGTAATTCTAGAATAAATAAATGCTAGTATTGCATCATATGTCGTTTTTATCTACTTTGGCATATAAAACTTTAAATTAGCTACTTTTTCCCGATGATAATTGGTAAATTTTATAAATACCACTACCCAGGACACAAAGTCAAAATTGGAAATGAATACAAGTATTTTTTCATGTTTTCTAGACATGAAAAAATACTTGTATTCATTTCCAATTTTGGAAATGAATACAAGTATTTTTTCATGTTTTCTAGACATGAAAAAATACTTGTATTCATTTCCAAAATTGGAAATGAATACAAGTATTTTTTCATGTCTAGGAAATAGAAAATAACAACTTAATGGTGTTATTTTTAGGTTAAATGGAATATGTATTGCTAATATTCTTATTCATTTAGAGTCATGGCTGAGTTGGTCTGATTGGTCCACTTGTAATCTTACATTGGGCTATGGTTTCATAAACAGATCAAGAATTTGCAATTCCACTAATAAATATGATTGCTCTGGAATCGAAAATGAATTGTCAAATTGTTTTCGCAGAAGCTTGTGTGAAGGTGAGTAGGTTAGTTTTATCGGATAATTTGAAAAGTATTTTTTTTAATAAAGGCATTTTGATTGAAATGTGTTATCTCTTTAAATAAATAACTTTTTTTAAAGAATATTCAAATAAGTTGTTTTTATTTTATACCATGAGTATTAATTTGTGAGATTGTTGTTTCGAAAGTGAATCTCTGTTGCCAATTACTTTTTAGCCTTTTTTATTTTCAAAGAACGTACATTTAGTGCTGGGTATTGAAGAATATTTTTTGTTGATTATTGAAGAATACGTTCTGGTTTTTCTTTTTTTTAAAACAGTGATATAGATACTAAAGCCTTTTTAAGTTTCTATTCAATTTCTAATGGCAAATAACATTTAAAAAATGAGTTTCCAAGTTTCATTTGCATAATTTTATTTCAGTTCCGGCAAAACCGTCTTTGAATGTTTCTTACAGCAGCTTTTTTGAGGGGTATGTAAATAAAAACCATAAGCTCCTAATATTTTCATAATACATTATTTTAAAAATACTTTTAGATATAGTTGTTTATCAATGTTTTTGTGCAATACCTTTAATTGTTTCCTTTTTTTATTTCAAAAAATGATCTGTTTATGATTAATATACTTTCATTCATTAAATTCATTCCATGTGAAATTAAAATTTGTTTAAAAATAAGACTAAGAACATTTTCCCTTATTTCGGGGCCAATAATATCATTTGCTGAAAATATGATAAATCACAAAAACTTGCACTTTTAGTTTTACCAAGTTTCAAAGTAATACCTAATTAAATTCAACCAACTCTACCCCCAATTCATTTTCTCAATAACGTCTAATCTAGAAATATTATTAGCAAACTAGTTTCAAAAGGAAAACAATAATGAAATTAGTTTTAGATTTTAGTTGGGAAAGAGAATGGCTTAGGCAAACCATATTACAAATTTCTTTTTGGAAAAGAGTCTTTTTAACTTTTCATTTAGAAAAAATGCAATATTTTCTTTGAATTGCTTTGGAAAGTTCATTATTCTGCTAATATGAGTAATCAAGATTAATCACTTAAGAAGTTAATTTCATACCGTATTTCTTTAACTGAGGCTTCTTGTTTTTCGTTGCTTTTGAAAGCCATCTTTACTAATTACATTGTTACATCAAATATTTTTGAAGTAGACTTTCACTACCAAAGCATACTTCGGTTTTGGTAAACCCTACATCTCCTGATACTTTCTAGCCTATTATTACAGTTTGCTTCTCACTTAATTTGAAGTTGAGTTTAATTTTTTCCTTTCTTTTAAAATTCATTTACTTTGAACATAGTTCGCCATGATGTTCAAGTTTTATAATAAATTTTGTTATATGTTTTTCACAATAGGCAAAACAAATGTTTCTTACCTTCATGCAACAAACAACTGAAAAACCATTCAGTTTTTTAATTACATAAAATTTATCTTTTATTATAGTATTTTAAAAAATTATTCTTTTTACAACGACTTTATACTTAAATACAAGTAAAATTACTATTATATAATTTTAATTTTATTAATAGAAATCTGCTATCAATTATTTTAAAAGTTCATCAGGCATCTCCTATCAATGTTGACGTTGTAATTGAGTATTTCCTTCCAGAATTTCTTAATTTTATTTCTGAAAATGAAAGCACTCCTCAAAGCTTTCTTAAAGTTGATGCTAACCGAAATAGATATATAGTAAGTCTATAGTAGTTTCAGTAATTTTAATATTAGTGAGTTTTTTAATCTTTTTAAAAATTTTTAGTTAAAATTTGATGTCTTTTTTCTGTTCAAATATTTTGTCATTGTTTTCTCATTATGCTTGTAGCTTAAAATACTTTACTTTTAGTTTTATTCAGTTTCCAGGATTGGATCATCCTTCCCTCTCGTTTGGTCATCATCTAACCGTTTTGTTTGATGATACAAAATGCCCCTTGGCTGGTGTGTTTCTGTTAGAAATACCTATGTCACTAATTTTTCACGATGTTATGGGAAAATGCTGGGGTTTTACTAAAAAGCTACAGAACAGTGTGAGATGCATTAATATTGAGATGGAAAGTGTTTTTAAAGAAGTTCAAGCTATTGAAGGTCAATTTCATCGCTTTCTTTAAATTATCATAATCTACAGAAAACATTTTATCACTTAATCCGAATTTTATCACTGGGTCCATTTTCTTATCACTTAGTCCGTATTTTTGTAATTTTTTCCGTATTTTTCATATGCTTTGTCATACTAAGTTGAATAACTTTTATTGTTTCAATGTCAAGCTGATACCATTGGATTACTTAAATTAGTTTAAACTCTAAAAGTTTTTTGGTTCGGAAATTCTTCAGTGATATAGTCTTAAATTTTTAGTTTAGTCATTCATTTCTAATAGTGAGAAATTTATTTTTCTATTAATAGCCGAAAGCTACGGACGTGAAATATTTTGGGATGTTGAAAACTCTCATGTTTTTATATGCATGAATCAACATGCTTACAGGTAAATTTTGGGCAAGTTTTAACTAAATACAAAGATTAGATTATATTTAATTATATTGCATTATATTACATTGCTATGTATTGTCCTGCATAGTGTTTCATTGTATTTTATTGTATTGTATGGGATTTTTTTTTAATTAGATTAAATTTGATTTGGATTAAACTGAATTAAAATCGGTTTAATAAGATTAAATGAAATTTTAAATGTTGAAAGAGATTTAGTAATATTAATTGCATTGCATTGCATTGCATTGCACTGCATTGCATTGTATTGAATTGCATTGCGTTTTTTTGTCTCATAGTGGATTGCTTTAATATAATTTGCATTATTAGATAATCATTCTTTTATTTAGTGACAAAACAGCGTGCTATTTTTCTAATGATGACGGGAATTTGTGGGCAGGTAAGTAAAAAAATAGATAATGTCATTGGGCCCTGTTAGTCAAAAAAACCCGCCACCCATTTGGTAACTGATATTGATTGATCCTTTCCCGATAGTAATAGCAGTAATAATAATCATTAACACAAAAACGAATATCTATCTTCCTTTTTGGAGTTACGTATTAAACTAAAATGGGTTTTTCAATGCATTTATTGTTGATAAAGTTGCAATTAATTGCAATTAATTGCATAAATTGATCTAACCAATGTGGAAATAAAACCTTGAATAGTTCTATGTGTACATAAAACAGTATCTTATTAGTTGTAAATAATCAGCCATGAAGTCGGATTGGTTTTTAAAATTTTCAATCACCCGATGAATTCAATGCTATCTAGCATACTTCATCGAGAATTAGCAAAAACTTCTTTGCTCTAATTGGGGTTCGGGCTGGTTTTTATCAGGACCTAAGTATTCTCTTATAGAAATTTTTCATTTTTATAATGTTGCGAATGCTTTGAATTCGTTATTTATTGTTACTTAATAAACTATTTAAGTTTAGAGGACATGTATTTAAGAAAATGCATTTATTGTTGATAAAGTTGCAATTAATTGCAATTAATTGCATAAATTGATCTAACCAATGTGGAAATAAAACCTTGAATAGTTCTATGTGTACATAAAACAGTATCTTATTAGTTGTAAATAATCAGCCATGAAGTCGGATTGGTTTTTAAAATTTTCAATCACCCGATGAATTCAATGCTATCTAGCATACTTCATCGAGAATTAGCAAAAACTTCTTTGCTCTAATTGGGGTTCGGGCTGGTTTTTATCAGGACCTAAGTATTCTCTTATAGAAATTTTTCATTTTTATAATGTTGCGAATGCTTTGAATTCGTTATTTATTGTTACTTAATAAACTATTTAAGTTTAGAGGACATGTATTTAAGAAAATGCATTTATTGTTGATAAAGTTGCAATTAATTGCAATTAATTGCATAAATTGATCTAACCAATGTGGAAATAAAACCTTGAATAGTTCTATGTGTACATAAAACAGTATCTTATTAGTTGTAAATAATCAGCCATGAAGTCGGATTGGTTTTTAAAATTTTCAATCACCCGATGAATTCAATGCTATCTAGCATACTTCATCGAGAATTAGCAAAAACTTCTTTGCTCTAATTGGGGTTCGGGCTGGTTTTTATCAGGACCTAAGTATTCTCTTATAGAAATTTTTCATTTTTATAATGTTGCGAATGCTTTGAATTCGTTATTTATTGTTACTTAATAAACTATTTAAGTTTAGAGGACATGTATTTAAGAAAATGCATTTATTGTTGATAAAGTTGCAATTAATTGCAATTAATTGCATAAATTGATCTAACCAATGTGGAAATAAAACCTTGAATAGTTCTATGTGTACATAAAACAGTATCTTATTAGTTGTAAATAATCAGCCATGAAGTCGGATTGGTTTTTAAAATTTTCAATCACCCGATGAATTCAATGCTATCTAGCATACTTCATCGAGAATTAGCAAAAACTTCTTTGCTCTAATTGGGGTTCGGGCTGGTTTTTATCAGGACCTAAGTATTCTCTTATAGAAATTTTTCATTTTTATAATGTTGCGAATGCTTTGAATTCGTTATTTATTGTTACTTAATAAACTATTTAAGTTTAGAGGACATGTATTTAAGAAAATGCATTTATTGTTGATAAAGTTGCAATTAATTGCAATTAATTGCATAAATTGATCTAACCAATGTGGAAATAAAACCTTGAATAGTTCTATGTGTACATAAAACAGTATCTTATTAGTTGTAAATAATCAGCCATGAAGTCGGATTGGTTTTTAAAATTTTCAATCACCCGATGAATTCAATGCTATCTAGCATACTTCATCGAGAATTAGCAAAAACTTCTTTGCTCTAATTGGGGTTCGGGCTGGTTTTTATCAGGACCTAAGTATTCTCTTATAGAAATTTTTCATTTTTATAATGTTGCGAATGCTTTGAATTCGTTATTTATTGTTACTTAATAAACTATTTAAGTTTAGAGGACATGTATTTAAGAAAATGCATTTATTGTTGATAAAGTTGCAATTAATTGCAATTAATTGCATAAATTGATCTAACCAATGTGGAAATAAAACCTTGAATAGTTCTATGTGTACATAAAACAGTATCTTATTAGTTGTAAATAATCAGCCATGAAGTCGGATTGGTTTTTAAAATTTTCAATCACCCGATGAATTCAATGCTATCTAGCATACTTCATCGAGAATTAGCAAAAACTTCTTTGCTCTAATTGGGGTTCGGGCTGGTTTTTATCAGGACCTAAGTATTCTCTTATAGAAATTTTTCATTTTTATAATGTTGCGAATGCTTTGAATTCGTTATTTATTGTTACTTAATAAACTATTTAAGTTTAGAGGACATGTATTTAAGAAAATGCATTTATTGTTGATAAAGTTGCAATTAATTGCAATTAATTGCATAAATTGATCTAACCAATGTGGAAATAAAACCTTGAATAGTTCTATGTGTACATAAAACAGTATCTTATTAGTTGTAAATAATCAGCCATGAAGTCGGATTGGTTTTTAAAATTTTCAATCACCCGATGAATTCAATGCTATCTAGCATACTTCATCGAGAATTAGCAAAAACTTCTTTGCTCTAATTGGGGTTCGGGCTGGTTTTTATCAGGACCTAAGTATTCTCTTATAGAAATTTTTCATTTTTATAATGTTGCGAATGCTTTGAATTCGTTATTTATTGTTACTTAATAAACTATTTAAGTTTAGAGGACATGTATTTAAGAAAAAGAGGAGTTTCCAAAAATTTTAGACGCACTCGTTTTTTTTTATTTAAAATATCTTCATTTACAATTCGATAAAGAAAATAGATTTCAATTTAGAGTATCTTATAAGTTAGTTTTTTGATATTGAATTTTAAAAAAACTTACAAAATACTGTAAGCATTAAAAATACATAAATAAAATGTTATGGTAATATACAAAAGTAAATATTTAAATTTTTCTAAATTTTTGACACACTTTAAATTTAACAGAAAAAAAGCAAAAAATCAATACTACGCGTGTCCACCTATAGCCTTAAACGACTTAAGACATTTCTAGGCATAGAATGAACTTAACGATTGCACATCTCAACTGGTACTTCTATACCAGATCTCCTTTACCAATCCTTTGAGCTGCTTCAGACTGGTAATTTGAATTTATGCTAATTCACTGTCTATCCATTCCCAGATGTTTTTTGTAGGGTTCAAATCAGGTAAATATGGTGGCCAATGCACAATATTTTTCTTTTTAAACGATTTCTTTATATAATATGCGGTATGAACGGTAGCGCTATCTTGCTAAAGTTTCCAATACTCAACTCTAAGCTAAAGATTATCTATTGTTGGAATTAAGTTGCTTTCCAGAATATCTATGTATAATTTAGAGTTGATTCCACCAGAATATGTTTGGCACACACCAATACCTTTGTAGTTAAAGCATGACCAGATACCAATAGAGCCTCCGCTTTTTTGTGTTGATGGTCTAATATATCTGGAGTGGTACTTTTCATGAGCCATTTCTTTAAATGTAATATTAGATCTACAGTTAACAAGCTCAAAGTTACCGTTATACAACTTTTCTCAATTTTTCAATTGCCCAATACCTTATTTCACGACACCTTTGCTTATCATATGGCTTCAGCAAAAGTCTTTTCAAAACAGAAGAAACCCCAATTTTATATTTGTTTAAATTTCTACATACAGTGCTTTTGGAAACCTACGTATTACAGCTTGTATTGAATTGAGTAGTAATTTCTTTGTCAGTTAGTCTGGGATCCTTTCTTACTACCTAAAAATGACACTGTTGTTTGGTCTAGTTGTTGTCAAAGGTCTACCAAATCTTAACTTTTCTCCGGCACCATGAAGAAGCTCATAATTAAACTTGGTGGTTCTGACGCATTTTTATGAAACTCCAATATGTTCAGCTGTTTTTTGATTGCTCTTGGTACCTTGTTCTAGATGAGTAATTATTTTCCAACTTTGTTCCTCGGTTATTTGCTTTTTACCCATTTTTGCATTTTTTTAAAACAAAGCTAGCTTAACTTTTGTCAAATATCTAAATAATGATAAAAAAAAGTTTGAATAATTTCATATTTATACCTAGAATTAGTTTTAAATGTATAAATATATCAAAAATCACTTTATTCAATTTAATAAAAGTGTTAAAAATTGGAAGTAATGGAAGGTATGAGGGTTTTTTAGAAAACGTAACTGAACTTCGGAACAATGTAGGAAGTAGATAATATAAAAAAATTTCAATCAGTATAAAAATATATTAACATTGGATATTGCTTATAAAGTCTCTAGTTAATAGGTGTATAGCTTTGCTTCCGCCTTTTTTTTCTCAATATTTAAGGCTTTATTTTCAAAAATCAATAGCATTTTATTATTCAAAATATTTTACATCGCTGGCCTCTACTTTTTTCCATCTATTCGGCAGCAAACGAATCCCACCTCGAAAGAACTCGTCATCTTTGAAGCAAACCACGAATTAATTAAATTTTTCTGTTCTTTGTAAGAATCAAAATGCTGATCAGTCAGGCCGCGTGCCATTATTTGGAAAAGGTGGTAATGAAATGGAGCAATGTCATGAGAGTACAGCGGGTTGTGTAGAACTTCCGATCATAGATTTTGCAAATATGTTTTCACCGGTCGTGCCGGTGCAATGATGACCGGGCAAAACCAATAACTTTCTGCGTTCGGGATTGTCATAGTGAATCCATTTTTCGTCCCCAGTTTCTACACGGTCTATATATCCCTTCCGTCGTTGCTTTTGAAGCAGCTGCTCACAAGCAAACGAACGCCGTACAACGTCGCTAGGCATCAACTCGTATGGCACCCAATTTCCTTGCCTCTAAACTAGTCACAGGGCTTTGTGGAGCTTGGAAATGATTGGCTGAGTCAAATGCAACAATTCCGCCAACTGTTCTTGGGTTTGGCACGAGTCTTCGTCGAGTAAAGTTGTCAAATTAACATCTTCAAACACCTTTTCCTTTCCGCCGTTATGCCAGTCTTTGACGTTGAAATCACTGTTCTTGAAGCGTTGACACAGTTCAAAACAGGTTTTTTTTCTAATAGTTGCATCACCTTACGTATCCTAGAGCATTCAACGAGGCTCAGCCGCTGATTTCTTTGAATTGAACGCGTCAAGTAGAACTTCCTGCAAATGACTTTAACTCATATATTAAAAATAATGAGTGCATCTAAACATTAGAAAACTACTCTGTCGTAACTTAATCAAACAGTAATTTAGTTTTCACATGAAATTTTTTATATTTAGATTTAGACATCCGTATTGGTTCTATACTCGGACGTCACTCAAAAAATAAAATGCTGTATGCAATCCATCGTAATCGAAAAACTTATATGATTTTCCATGATTCTAACAAGATGTGGTTTGCTTTAGCAAAAGAAGAGTATGAAGATACAGCGTTATATATTGATCCATTTTGGCGAAGGAGTTTGGAAGGCGATTATGATCAAGTTTATACTCTCGGCCAAAACCAATGGTTGGGTAAAAAAATTATTGATGTTTTTGAAATTAATATCATACCATATATATATATATATATAAATATATATAAAGAGATCAAAAAGTTAAAAAGAACAAAATTAAAATGTTGTTTTTCAAATCTATGCAGCTGAAAAGCAAAAGGGTAAAAGTAGGGAATGGTAGTTTTTAGCAAATGCAAAAATTCAAAATAAATTTTCCATCAATTCATTTGTTTTTCAGTTACACAGGTACCAGTTTAATCTTAGTTTTTGTAAAAAAGGAACTACAGAATGGTAGAAAACATTTACTATTTTTCTTTTCTAGCTACTATTATTGATTTTGAGAGTAACGTTCCCTGTATCTGAAATTGACATTCCCTATTTTTACGTTGCACAGCATAATTTTTGCAAATAGAGGTGGTTTAGAGTTATATTAACATTGATAAGTTTGCAAAACTTAAGGTTTATTTATTTTTCTGGTTATTTTTTTATTTTAATTTAACGGCAAGAAAAGTTAAGGACATAAAACACGTCAAGTTTACATAAATAGTTCAACTCCCTTACCCAGCCACTATGAAAATAAATTTAAAAATTAAAAAAATAAAATAAAATCCTCTAAAAGAAATAGTTATTTAAGTAATTAGTTATTATGTTTAAAGTTCGAATTCCATCTCCTCTTCTTAATTAATATCATAGTAAATATTTGGGAGAGAAGACTGAATCTGTTTTTTATAAGGAAGATGTTTGTTAGGGTCCACTATATCATGCTTACAAAAACGCTTGAGATGCTGTAGATTTTTATACTTAGCTAGGGAGACACGCAGAAAAACTCTTTCTGTTGACTGGAGAGGCTTCAGCAAGATTCTTTTCTCTTTAACTTGGTTTGTTACAATGGGATTAAATTTCTCTGGGTAATGTAATATAAGTAGATGGTCATTTGAAACTATAACTTGTCGAAGAGGCTGGGTTGGAATTGGGGAAGTAGAAACAAAGGAACTTTTAATCGCGTTTTTCAATATTTAGGACCATAGTGTTGTCAACTGAAATGAAATGGAGAAGGGTTTAGTCTGGTTTCCTCAAAGTGCTTGAGCTATCCAACTGTAGTATCCACATGGAGCTTTTTGTTTATCAAGATCCTGTTTTGATCACACTCCATCTATGTCACTGCATATTTTCACTGCGTCAATAACTTATTGAAATGGTGTAGTAACATAGATGCTAGATCAATTGAATCTTTACTGTTTTCTCATTATGTGAATAAAGGCACACCAAACTAGTTCCCTGGTTATGTGTGTTAAATGTCTACAATGACAGCCATTATCGATAATGTTAGGACAAGGAAAGCTCTTCCAAAAAATCAAAGACAACTTCATCAAACCAGGGCAAGGAGTGTCCTCCATGTACAGCTGCAGATTTTTTTTTCATAAAAAACTTTTCTCTTAATTTAGTGAAGCTCTCTTTCAGATAATAGTTTGATTTGTTCATCTTGAGAACTATACCAACTTTATTTTAAAGCTGTCACATGTAATGTTTGTGTTTTTCTTCGTGTAGCCAAAAGCAACTTAAAAAACAAAAATTAGTTGATATTATGAGAATAAGGTTTTTTGTTTAATAATAAATAGGATAAAAAGTAAAAAACGGATAAAAAAGTAAAAAGCTTTAAAGTGAATCTGAAATAATGCATTTTGTATGCTTTTTTAAGCTTAATTGAAAATAATATATTTTTATTTTATTTGCTACAGGTTTCCAAGTGTGCACTTACCTGCTGTTCTTGAAAACTTTTTCATTCTTTTAATTATTTATTTGCTGATGTTAAATATTTCAAACCGCAGCCCCCAGTACTTAAGTCTTTTTCCACGTTGCCTCGTTTTTGCCATTTATTCAATGTTTTTTAAGTTTATTCATAATTTAAAGGTAAGTATTCGCCATTTTTTTCCCCTGCTCATTTGTACTCAAAACGTTTTTTGACATAATGCCCGTTTTCTTCCATTTTTTTTTTTTTTTTTTTAATTTTAATACTGCAGTTAGCGCACAAATTTTACTTTATGAAGAAAAAAATATTCCGATACTGATATTTTTTATTACACCCATAATCGCAATCATGGTAGAGCAAGTACAAAACAAAATCTTGCAGCTAATTTGGATAAGCTTTTCGATATTTCTGTTTGTTCTTGCTCATTAGATATGCCACCTTGCAGTGATAGCAAAATATTCTTCAATAAAGCAAGTTGCTCAGAAGAACATATTGAATGTACTTGCTCTCAAAATGCGAATGTACTTCTTGAAGATAGAGTTTATCTTCGAGATCAGGAGCAGACAACTGGTGCGAAAGGAGCGTTTTAACTTCTTCGTTGATGGAATACCTTTCAAAAGAATCATCAGGATTGATAATGAGCGACAACAACTATGTGAAAGAGTAGTTGATAAAGCAGAATCTCTCGCACAGCGTAAAAAGTCATCTGAAGAAACTAGCTATTAAACTGAAACTGAGGTAAACTTATTGTAATTTTATTGAGATAATTTAAGAACACATGCATATTAAAAACCTATTATGTATGCTGCAATTTCTTTCAGGAAGAAACTGAATGGCAACCAATGAAAAAGTTTCCTGGAGGCAACAGTTTAATTAAACCTCCCAGGTTTGCTATGAATTTAATCAGAAATGAGTGTTGGTCAAAGTAAGATGCAGCTCTTGCAAATGCTTTACTACGTGACATTAAACATATTTTGAGAAAAGATGTTGATATGATTCACATCTTGATTGACAAGTACAAATTAGATAGGGCTAAAGCACAATTAAAGATAGTTAGTGAAGGTAAAGATCTAGAAAAAAAAAAATCAGTTACTTTGCCTTGATGTGGATAGCAAACTTGATCAGACCATTCGAACTTCAAACATAATAAACTCTTCTGAAGAGGAATTGCTCAAAAAATCTATTTAGCCTGAACATCATATCATATTTACTTATGAAGATGGAAAATCTTCTGGAACCTATTTGACTCATAGAACAATTTCTATAGTTGGTGCAAATGGTTTAGTACTTGCAAAAGAGACGTTCAGTGTTTTACAAGAATTTAACAGTGTTGAAAGTATTTAGGCAGATCTTTTTGATAATACTTCTACCAAAACTGGCCTAATAAGTGTTTTAGTGGTAAAACTTGAAGTGTTGTTAAATGCACCTCATTGGGTGCGCGCTATATTAAAATGAACTTCCTTTAACAGCTCTTTTTAAAAAACTAGATGGTGTAACAACTGGACCAGAAAGCTTAAGTGGCTTTCTTGGCAAAAGATCTGCTGAAACTATTCACGACACACATCAAGTTTTGTTTGAAGCTGTCACAAATTCTATAGCTGATGGGTATATTCCAAAAGAAGCACTGATAGACCTTAATAGTGATCAAAGACTTTTATTTGAGTATTGCAAAGGAATAGTGTATGGTAAAGTTGCTGATGAATGGGCTGCTTATAAAATCAGCCCACTTAACCATTAAAGGTGGTTAACTTTAGCTATTTGCATTCTCTGTGTACATACAAGAGACAATCAACCAAACCCGTTCTTTAAAAAAACTATTCTGCTTTATTGTTCAGATTTATCTCAAGCATGGTTTGAAATAAATACATCATCTAAGCTGAACGACACTTCATGTCTTCTTTTTCTGCTATCGCTCGACTAAATATTCTCCCATTTAATGATGTGATATGTATTGTGAAGCAGAACATTAAAAGCAACTTATTTCGCCTAAAACCTGAAAACATTCTTTTTGCCATGGTTAAATATGATGACATCAAGATCCAAATTATGATTTTCAATCAATACTGAATCTTAGACAATGCAATGTTTTTTAATTAATTATCTAAGCAACTTAAATAAAGAAGTTTTTTTTATTATACTTTTAAACTCAATCATAACGTATCATTGATCACAATTTTATATTTACAGAATAAGTTTGAAGAGTTTGCAAAATGAATTGAAGAAAATTCCTGATATAAAATTTAATGCCAATCACTGGTATGAGTTGATTGACCTCACTGCTACAGACGTTACGGAACCTCCTACTACGCAAGATTTTACAATTCAAGAAATTCCATACTTCATAGATAGTTCTGTTATTGTTAACTTCCCATCTCACTCCCTGAGTATAGAGCAAACTGTTAAACTAATATCTAGTTTGAGAAACGACACAACTGGATCTTGACAAAGTTGCTTTGCAGAAAGGTGCATCAAGCATATGTCAAATGGATATTATTCTCATTCATATGATGATATTTTTGAATAGATTCAAAATTTATTGAATTAGATAAATAACTTTTTATGAATAAACAGTCATAGAGGGTGTTTAGAAAACATTTTAATATATTCTCACAACTTAAAAAATTATTTTTTGCTTATAGCGCTTTTTATAGCGTTTTTTATAAAATCACAATGATCTAAAGTTAAATACGCAAACCATTTTGCATCCAAAATCACAGAAATTTTTTAAGCTGCCTTATTTCAACTACCTTCAACTACTGCAACATTACGCAATAGGCCAGGGTATATATATATATAAATATATATACATATGACCACATACACATATTTGTATTTGCAATTTTACTATTTTTAATTTTACAGGCAATGCCGAAGGTTTATTTTATCGTCGAGAGGAAAATGATCCTTGGTTACCAAGAGTAAAATGGCTTCGATAAAGTATTACTTTTTATTACAATACTTTTATATAAAAGTTGGTTTAAAAACTTCTACTCTAATCAAAATATTTAAAAAAATATCTATTCTAGAATCTTTTATTAGAGCATTAAATATTGTATATTTTTTGACATTAATTGACAATCGTTTTGAGAAAGTAGGATGCAGTAAGAATGCTTCAAATGATTTTCTTTCTCGTTTTAAATGAGTTGCGACTTTTTTCATTAATAGTTTTAAATGTTTTTGTAGAATATATTTTGAAATATATATTTTCATCAATTGGCTTTTTGTTTTGTTTCCTCAACTTTTTTATTTCCTAACCACAACACCTTTCTTTTTGATATACCAAGAAGAAAAGTGCAGTGGTAAAGATAATTACCGGCAATTATCTTTCGACTGCATTACAGTTTCTCAGAAACATGAATGCTATGTAAATCTCTTGGATGGCTAAAAAATGCTTTGAACCACTAGGTTTTTATTACAGATGATAAAAATCCAGGTGTGGTGTCACTCAAGTTCTTTTCTTTCTTTTAAAAAATTCTTAAAGTAATATTCATATTCAAAATTAAAAACCGGTTTTCCTTTTTTTTAAATATTCTACCACTTGCTTTTCGTCCCCTTTTAGATATTTGTTCACCTTGAAGGGTATATATCCAGAGAATCATATTTATCATTTCAATTAAATAATCCATTGCATTTCATTAGTTATTTGAAAAAACATCATAAACCCTTTACAGTGTTTTAATTAAATATATATTTTTTTCTATTCCCTCCCCAATTATTATGTTAACATTCTCTTTCTGGTTTTATGTTATTACGTAAAGTAATTTCTTTAAATATTGATCTTGACTAGTATCATTATATATTAGCTTAAGATGACTAATGGCTAAGGGTCACGTCTCGAATACTGCATAATAAAATAATATTGAACTACAGTTTGAAGTAATATTGAAGGATAGCTTATACATTTAACACCATCCTTGCAAAATGCAGCTCAAAAATTAATCTTTTATAACAACTTTAGCATAATCAGAAGTAGTTTTAGTTATGTAGCAATTGTTTTTCGTCATCGGTTTGGAAATAACAGTCTTCAACATATACATATGCTAAATAAGCAATTCTGTTAATTACATCAATAGATTTCTGACCAGAACATGTCTTTAAACTGTAAAATTCTGTTACATGTAGGGCACTAAATATAAAATATTTTGCTTGAGAAACATTTTGAACTTTTTAAACCAAACATATTTCTTATGGTCTGGTGACCAATGTAAAACAATTTTTTTCAATTTAATATAAAAGAAGAGATATTTCCTTGGCTGCTCATCACTGTGATATTGATATGTATTTTCATTGTCAGGTTTTAGTCTAAAGTAAGTTGTTGGACTGTCTTAAGATTAAAAAATCAAGATTACTGAGTTACTAACAGGGCAAGGTTAGTTAACCTATTAGAAGAAATAATGGGACGAGATTTTGTAACTTCATGAGTTTCAGCTTAACCACCTTCATGCATGCAATCTCACAGTTACCTTCTCACCGACCAACCAGTAACAATACTATCATTCTCAACAAAGCTCCATTTAAAGCAACCTCAAAGTTGTTTGAAATTTTTTGATGTTTAATTTACAAATAATACTTAAACAAAAACTTATGGAGCCCTATTTTAAGGAAAGCTTCATACAAATTTTAAGTGGTTGATTCTGACACTTTTAGCAGAATATTTTTCTGTTCAAAATTAATCAATTAATTAGAAAGTTAAAGAAATAATGAAATCAATCTTATCGATATATAAAACTTCTATTAATCAGGTGACTAAGCAGCTTTAGGAAACAACTTTCCAATATATATTAGTCTCTTTTGTAAATCTATTACATTGATAAAGAGAAGAATTGGCAAAAGAAACTATAAACACTAATTGACAGTTTTTATTAGCGGCTAGCTACAGTATTAAGATTTATATTATGTTAAACACCTTAAACCTCTGATTCAAAACAATTTCTTATTAAAATGCCCCTGAACTATGTGGGTGATTTTTTAGAAAAACTTTAATCTTTCAATAAGTATGTAATTCCAAATGGATATTTATTTTTTAAATATAAAACTTATCTATTTAATAAAAACCTTTTCGCTCTCCATATTGTTTTTAGTTTTGCAATTGAATAAACCTTCTGCGTAAAATCATATAAAAAATCTATAAAATCAAAATTGATAAACAAAAATTATTATTACAAAAGCAAATATTTTTCCAAACCAGATAAACTTAATTTTGAAGGGTTTTAGGTACAAATAAACATTACAATATCATATCATGATTTTAGAACAAAAGCAATAAAATGACTATTATGATAAAATGTTAATATGTTTTAAGCAATAATTCTCTTAAATTAAAACATTCATTTGTTCATTATCATTTTTGATTAAAATTTTCATTAGAAAGTTTGGTTCTAGCTGTTTTATATAGATTATCCCCCAAATGCTCTTTCAAAAAACCAAGCAATTCTCTTTTACCTAAAGTAAATTGTAAAAATTTGAGAGCTTTATCACTGGTATATTCAACTGTAAAAAATGATTAGTGCTCTTTGGCCTATACTTGCCATAAAGTAATTTGAGACATTTAAAATCTCTTTTTTCATTGTTATATATCTTATTTTAAAAAAATTTAAATTAAGATAAGTTCTATAATGAATATAATCAGAAAACATATAATACAACTATTAGGTTGAAAAGAAACCTTTTCAGCACTTTCATGAAGTTGTTTAATCCTTTAAATAAACAAAATCTATCTACAATACAATTTCTGTTATTACTAAAATCTCAATTTATTAGGCAAAGAAATGGATCCCATCCATGTAATACCTGCCTGGCTACACCTCACAGAATTTACAAATATAGAATATCGAGTAAGCAAATATCATCAAAGCTTTTCTCTGACATAAAACTGCAGGGCATGAAAAAGGTGAAGAGAGTATGGAGGGTGCGATAAGATCTCCCATCCCACCTTTAGAGTCAATTTTTCCATGTGTAGTTGCATATTTTCGCGCTGAAAATAATTTTTTTAGCGGTGTGGCTGCGATTGATTGACTTTCTGCTTGAGTTTTTCCAGTTCTTTACAATAATAGTCTGCCGTTATGGTGCTTCATTTGTTTATTTTTGTTACGAAAAAAGATGGATTTCTTTATTCATATTCTCAGAAACTGTTCCATGTAATAACTATTTGGATTTGAAATTAACCTCTTCCTTTATAGTAAGTAGAGTTTGCGCCTCTAATTTTACGAATTTATATTCATTTTTATTTTCACTTATTAAAAGAGCTTACGGTGAAATTAAAACTTAAATTATAATTAATTTAAGTTTTAATTTCACTGGTTAAATTATGCGGTTAAGTTAAAATTGATGCGGTTAAATTTAATTTAATTTAAGTTTTAATTTAACCGCATCTCCTAATAGCTACTTATTAGAAATTTCTTTTTTTTTTTTCCTCTTTTCGAGAAATCTTTCGCAATTCACACTCGTTAAAAAAAATCTTATGAAATTTTCTAAATCGCAGCCTTGAAGTAATTTTCATTCGGAGTAAGAAAGCGGTATGTTTATTCAACACTCAACCAACATTTTTTTAAAAATAATAGTGTGATGTAAACATACAGTCTTTTTATACAAAATAGCTCTAAGAACATATAAATATCAAATTATTATGAGGCAAATTTTCTCTACAAAACTAAGGTCTGGTTTTAATTCAGCATCTACCGATGTTTTCTCGCATTTTCGTTGTTAAAACTTTTTTCTTAAACCAGATTTAAGTTTGATTTGTTTCTTTTTCTTTTGATCTGCTTTTAGATTAAAAATTGTTTGACATATTTTTCTACATATTTTGCCTAATTACTTTCTAAATTTCGTAGCTTATTCCCTTTTGGCTTCAATTACATTTAAACAGAGCATATCAACTCAAACTTATCTCATTTGATTAAATTAAATCAACAAGAATATTTTCTACGTAATAAACTGTCGCACAGTGACCCAGATTAAGTTAAAAGCGGCAAAAATTACCTAACAACTAAATACATGTGCATTAAACATATACTATACATCAAAGTAGAGATTTTTGGGGTCTAGAAATTCAAATTAGGAACTTAAAATTATTTTCACGTGCACTAATTACCCGTGTAACGCATATGAACGCGTTAAAACGCGCGTTAGCGGACTTAAAAATTCTAAATACTATTTTTAGTAAAAAATTTACCTTCCTTAACCGAAAATATCACAATATTATACTAATACACAAACGCTCGCGTACGTGTTAAACGCACGCAAATTTGCTAAATGCACGCAGAGGCGTTACAAAGCCCGTTATGAATCTTTAAAGCAAAAAAAAAAAAAAAATACATTTTATAATACAAAAATAAAAAAAATCAGAAAATGGAAATCTTTTCACAATTTGAATAACTAACCAGTTCAATACTTCAGTACTAATTTTCAATACCAGAACAGATTCATATATAGTTTTGTCTAATGCAAGACCCACCCCTCCGTTTTCGATTAAAAAACAGTTTTCGGACATTTGTGAATTATTGCAGAAACGTCCAAAAACTGTTTTTAATCGAAAACGGAAGGGCGGGTGTTGCATTTTACAAAACTATACATGAATCTATTTAAATTATCTCCTAAAAGTGCAGGAGGTTGCAGTAAATACTTCAGGGTTTTTTTGGCTATAGTTTAATGGTTTTGTTTCAAGAAAATTGAACGTGGAGCAATGTGGAACTTTTTTTGGCTGGCACTTATGTTTAAAATTGTGCATTGAAATTTAAATTTTCAAAATGAATTTTCTAAAAAAGCTTACTTTTTAAATCTAAAAAAAAAAGCAAATGAATTTTTAATATCTAAGCAGTCAGTAATTTAACAAAGAAAATAATAAAGCTTTGTAAAGTGGTGGAAAATAAGGTTGGTTACAAGATAAACATACCTTATATTTTCATAATTTTTTGGTGATAAATTTAACTTTTTACACGTGTAACCCTTTAAAATTACAGATTGTTAATACATATGAAATTATTTAAAGTTGATTTTAAATCAAAAGTAGTTCACTTAAACATTTTAAACCTAAAAACCATTAAGCTTTCACTTTTGTTTTTCGGACTTTTTGCCGTTTTTAGATTAATCTGGGTCACTGTGCGCCGTATATATCTTAATTTCTTATTATAATGATATGTTTTTTGTTATTGCAACTAATAAAAACTATCAAAATTAAAGTAACTTCTTTGTTAATACTATTATAAATTATGTTTTATAATTTTGTTTTAAATCTACCAGCATTTATTTTAAAAGTTCATCAGGCAATTTAAAACTTATCTACGTTAAAATTGCATTTGTGTATTTCCTTCCCTCAATTTTTAGATTCACTTCTGTAAATGAAAGTTCAGCTCAAGGTTTTTCAATCCAAAGTTTTGAAATCCGAAGTTACCTCAATCCAAAGTTTTGGAATGAGAAATTTTGGCAATCCTAAGACAACTTTAGAACACCGAGTATACTCAGAATCTTGGTTAAGATTGGATTGAATTTTTTCAATCTTTAAAATTTTTCATATGGGAGTTTAAAAAGGATCTCTTTTCAAAATGCTGTGCATGGTGGTATTGCTAAAAGAAATTCCCTATGTTAACACATTAAATAGATCTCTTGTTTTCTATACCACCCGATAATGAATAATCGGTTTAAAAAAAAAACAGTTTAAAGCTGCGGAGTTTCTTATTAATCCATTTTAGAGCAGGAACTTGGAGAGCGATTATGATCAAGTTTACTCTCTCGGCCCAATTCAGTGGTTAGGTAAAAAAGTCATTAGTGTTTTTGACTTGAAAGGCCAAGTGGAAAAGTGGTAATATTTCAAAAATAAGAAAAATAAGACATTTTTTGGCTGGATTGTTAATTCATTAATAACTTATAAATGATAAAACTTCACATTCTTTGGTACTTCCCTCTGAATTGGATAACATTTTGCAAATTACTATCATGTAACACTTTTTAGTATAGGTTATTTTACGTCGTAAAAGCATCTTTTTTCTACTCAGTGTAAACTAGGAAGCTAAATTTATGAAGTTACCTATTTTTCTATTAATAACTTATAAATGATAAAACTTTACAGAGATAACTTCATAAATTTAGCTTCCTAGTTTACACTGAGTAGAAAAAAGATGCTTTTACGACGTAAAATAACCTATACTAAAAAGTGTTACATGATAGTAATTTGCAAAATGTTATCCAATTCAGAGGGAAGTACCAAAGAATCAAGAAGAAAAAGCTGTTTGATAAAATCCAGCACATAAAAAAATTATAAAAATTGGTCAAGCGAAGAAGGGATACAGTTATTACATAAAGAGGCGAGAGTAAAAGGTCCTAACTGCGATTGTCGTAAAAATATATGATTTAACTTACGGTGGAAGAAAAGACCTCTATAAATCGCACAGCTTATGGTGTTTGTCGTAAAAATGAAAGAGACACAATTTGGGCCTTATTGATAAATATGACGAGCATAGACATTGAACTTTACCTTCCAAATTAAAGCGAATCTCGTTTTCTTTTAAATACTATCCTAATGAAAAGTGTTTTTCGTGAAGCATTTACGTGTCTTCATGAAATATAAAACAAATCAATTCAAGATTTGAACAGATTACGTGAAATCAATCAGTCATCTATTAATATAAGAGGAAAACATTAAAACCAGGTAAATACATTAGACCCAGAAATAATATCTAAGATTTATGATCATAGTTTATCTTTTACTATAAAGGAGGTAAATTAAACCTTCCACTATGTATGTTTTCCACTGTTGTTGTAATAGTTTTTTACTATCAAACATGTCACTAGTTAGCGGCATGTCTGATAGTTACAAACTGTATCACTTTTTATCGAAAATAACCAAACGATAGAAGTTGTAAAATATGAATATTGTGAGGAGGGAAAATGAGAAAATTGTAAACATCTATAAGTTTTACCCGACTCAAATACACTACATTCGAACGAAGAAAAGAGCGAGTCAACCAAAAACACTAGGTAGACACACATGTCTAATGACATGAAAAATGAATAAGTCCCAACAATAATTATTAAAACAGTTTTCGCAAACACGACTTGAAACAATGGTATGATTTTAACTAGTAAAGTTCCAGAAAGTTCTGTAGCCATTCTGATATAAAGACTAATAAAAAGAAAACTAGTAAAACTTGTTTTAAAGAACACCATGACTCGGCAGTTGAAACAAAATTACTGAACGAACTCGAAGAAAAAGAAATCTATTGTCTGGCCGAGAATTCAAAATAACACCTGCGGGCTGATAAAAAGAGAACGGTTGAAAAATCTTTTAGGACTCCTTTCGTGGGGAGATTTTTTTTCGGACCCTCTCTTTGGAGAGATGTTTATGGGAAGAATTTGATAAAATGTTTTTATTCTTAAAAAGATTTAAAGAGAAATTCAAGAGAAAAGAGTTTTAAGAGATTTAAAAAGAGGATTTTGTTAGAAAAGGATTTTTGAAGATTTAAAGAGAATTTAATGAAAAGAGTTTATGGAGAATTTAAAGAGAAACTTATGAGAAGGACTGTTAAGAAGATATATTTGAGTAACTTTCAATATGCGTTATTATAAGTATTAATATATTTTTATTTGAATGAGTTAAAATTAAGAGAATACATAAATTGATGAGAAATTTTTGAGGATATTTGTTAAGAAAAACAAGTAAGAGAAGAAAAACCAGTCGTAAGTATTTTTATTTTTGTTTACATTTCGATTACTAATATTATTATTATTTATTACTTTATGCGCTAAAAAAAACAAATGCTATTAAAAAGTCTAATGCTCCTATTATGCTTTTCCCATATCTGCGTTACACACTGACAGTCCTACCTCACATTCTATCACATTCTATATTTGCGCTACACTCAAACTCGCTTCGTCGTTGTCATTATACTATTCTGCATCACGCTACCATTACACTCACATCGTTGTTGTCATTATCGTGGTCCCACACTTTTGCATCCTTCTAAAATAATCTCATATCCCCGCCCTCACAATATTGCGTAAAATATTTTAATAATAACTTCGGCTTCAGATTTGGTTTCCCACAATAAGATATGTACTTGACTTGTGAAGAGCTTCGCAATAAAATTAGATCTACAACACTGAGGCAAAAAGATTAGCAGTTGCAGAGCTAATATTTCAAAAAATTCAAGCAATGAAGTTTTGTAATAAAGTTAAAGAAATTTACTCAGATTTGTAAAATCAAAAGTGATGTTCTAACTATTACACTCGATTACAGGCAAAGCCTCCCGATTTCATTAATTCATAACCAGTCATACCTACCCAAAATCAGTCCCAACCTCAATTTTAAGGACCAAGAAAAACGACCAATGGGGCATTAATCTATAAGTTATCATGTATAACCAGATATAAAAATTAAAATCTAATCTCTAAAACCAAAAGAGATAAATACATTTAAAGTTTAATAGTATTTTGCGATAGTGATCGCACTTGGAGTCCCGTTATAAATTCTTTTTTTTTTCTCATTTTTAAATAAGTAACAGATCACCAAACAATCTTTTCGAGTAGAGAGTACAGTTTTTTGCCATATTGTGGTTTAGAGATGCAGTTTTTAAAATTTAATTTTTCTTCTCTATCAAGTTACTAATTGGGAGTGCAAGAGATTTAGGCACTTGGTGGAATGAAGATTTTGTCTAATCAGATATATTTTCCAACAACTGAAAAAGCCTGTCGCATAAAGCTCAAGAGATTAAATTATGAGCGGACATTTTCTCAGAAATTCACCTCTCCGTTACACTAAGTAAGATCACACTAAGCTTTTTTTTGTAATAAAAATGTAAAAGAAATGTTCAAGATGCAATAGGAAAAAGAAAATGGTTATGTATTATCTTTTACCAAATAGTATATGAGTTGTTAGCGTGAAATGTCGAACAACTCTTTATAACTTTTCCATGATTTCTCTAAAAGACTTTGTTCAACGAGAAACCAAGATGGAGTTTGGGTTGATAAAGGAAAACAATTTTAAAATAGAGATGTAGAAGTATTCTTGAGATATACTCTAACAAAAATTATGAAAAATCCAGAGTATTAAAAAGATGGAATTGTACAATGAAAGCGAAAATGTGAAAATACTTTAGCGTCAATTCAATTCACGTTTAAACGTTTTGAATTGTCAAGTCAAAAAATATGATAATGCAATTCACTCCTTCATAAAATGACTCTTGTTGAAGCTTGCTTAAAGAAGAATAAAAATTTATATTCAGAAAAACTTAAAAAAGCAGAGCCAAAACCATAACCAAAATTTTCAGGTAGTGATAGAGTAAGAATAAACAAGAAAATGTCTATCCTCGAAAAGGGTTATACAACCAGATGGACAGAAGATGTTTTTACTGTATCTGTAGTGCAAAATATTACTCCAGTCACATTTTAAGATTAAAGAATAAATAGGTGAAGACATTGTTAGAACATTTTATGAAGAAGAAATGTAAAAGAAAAACATGATTTAGGGTTGAGGAATACCAAACAATATCTTTAATAAAATGGGTTGGTTATCCAGATTCATTTAACACTTGGGTAAATTAGAATGATTTGTTTGATATTTCATGTTAATAATTCACATATTATTAAGTAAAAAATAATACTTCACCATTTCCTTATTTCTCTTGAATCTTCAGCATTACTTTTCCATTTTTATTACAACAAAAATCGTTTAAATGATTTTTTTCAAATCACCTTTGCAACAACAATGGTTGAAATTTTAAATGTGTTGATGGTTACTTATTAGTTGCGATAAAGATGTAAGTTCGGTTACAATACCAAACCAGTTATCAATTATTAAAGTTATCAGTTATCAGTTATTAAAGATGTAAGTTCGGTTACAAATACCAAACCAGTTATCACTTCACTAGACTCCTAGTGAAGTGATAACTGGTTTGGTATTTGCTAGCAATTTATTCCCTGCTAAGTTCTAATTTCAAAATAATAAAAGTTCAAAGTATGCACTACAGTAACATTACAAAAGCACAAAATATACAAAAAGTATGCTAAGACCCTTGCATTTATTTAATAATCATTCCAGGTGTCCAAATTCCAATTCCTAAAAACATATAAAAAAGTTATTTGCATGTTGTCAATTATCTAATTTAAAATAATCCTAGTAAGCTACCTTTGTAAAGAATATTTAGTTGTTCGCTTCAGTATTTCATTCTCATTTTTTTGCGCTAGTTCCTGGCTTTGGGAGCCTAAATGATATCTATCTCGCTTTTCCAGTTGAACAATACCGGAGATTTCATTTTTAATGTGGCGGCATTATCATCCTAGTCTAAGTCATCATCCTCCTCATTTTGATCTCTGTCATTTGCTCTTCCATGGTGTGGTATTCCCAAACTGGTACAAAGGAGTTAAATAGATTGAAGATCTCGTTGATGAAGACCAACTTCTCATCTCTTTTCGTGGACCACCAGTCAAGCTTCACTAAAGACCCGCTCACTTGAGGCACTTGATGCTGGAAGGCAACAATACTCCCTTGCAAGTCCTGCCAAGATGGACATTTCTCTGCGATGTGTCCTCCACGAGTCAAGGACATCAAACTTCGAATCTATCACAGTTCTTTCTCTGAATTTTACCTACTCAACGGTAATCGGAGGACCCACAGCTATAGCATTTGTCTAACTGAAATGACTGAACACAGTCTAAAAGGAAGGAAGGAAGTTGAACATTTAGTAAAACTTTGTATAACTTCGCTTACTTTAACATAAAATTGTTTAAATTCAAATAACTTTTTAAAGTTCGTTCAACTTTTACCCGCCCCGTTTTTAAGATCAGCAATAGTCTCTGACTCCCTCAGTGGAGCTTTTATACTTGAAGCTCGGTCATACCCAAAAACCGGCTTCTAAAACATTTTGAGTGATTCAAAACTTTTAGCTATCCAACTGAGTAGAAATGTTCTACTCAGCGCGTTTACCTGGGAATGGAACAACTCTAACAGTTCCCTTTCGTAGGACAAGCTCCTTGATGATGTAATGAATGGTTTGTTGTTGCATGAGGTCCGCCATGAATGGTTTGTTGCATGAGGTCCAGATGTCAATGTTGGTTGCAACTCGGTCGTAATAAGGAAGCTCCTTATAAAACATGCTCTTCATGGCCATCTGCAATTGCTGTAGAGGAGTGGTAACTTGAAGCGAGCCACGCAGGCACCACTTTTAACCTTAAACCTCGAGTGAAAATGGGCAAGCAGTCTTTGGAACGAGATAGCGTCACACATGGAGAAAGGGTGATTGTCAGTTGTAAGTTAAATCATGAGCTCCATGTCACCAAGAAGTTGAGTGGTGCTCTGTGTTGGAT
The DNA here is from genome assembly GCA_014706445.1 of Hydra viridissima. NCBI lineage: Eukaryota > Metazoa > Cnidaria > Hydrozoa > Anthoathecata > Hydridae > Hydra > Hydra viridissima. The sequence goes on from QPEY01000103.1 coordinate 218,089, forward strand.
AGCACAGACTCTTTCTGGTTTTTAGAACTCTTTTTCATTTCCTGTGACCTTAAAAAATCGTATACATTTGCTAACATTGAATTAACTTCGGATACCGTCGTTTACATCAATAAAAAATCATAAAAATTGAACATGAATTCGTATAGTTTCACAAAATCGCATCGTTATATGCACTACTTAACTAAGTTACCAGTGCCAACTGTTTCCAGTTCATCTTCTGCCTCTTAAACTTGGTCCTCCTGGGCAACTTCTGCCTCATCTCGTATCTTTTGATTCTGACACATTTCGATGTACTGATCCTTATGGTTGGACCGCAGGTGACCACTCAGGATCGATGTTGACTCAGAAATCGTTTTTAGGTCCTTCTTGCAGATATTGCGCACCATTAGTCTTATCTCCCCTGTAATCCTTTAAGAAGTATTGCATCGCAATACTTCCTGAAAGAATACAGGGGAGATAAAACATCAAACAAATATGCCAAAGACCCAACGAGCGATGGGTCTTTGGCATATTTGTTTGATGTTTTACAATGTTTAAATCATGTTAAATAACATACACAAAGTTATAAGATTTTTAAATTCGTTAAATATAATGTAAACAATTTTATACGATTTTCATACCGTAAAAATTTAATTTACAACTTTTTGCGGCTCTCAATTTTGTTTTAATTAAGTTTTTAAAGGTTTTCTAAGTCCATTAAAAATTAAAGCTACAACTTTTTACGGCTTTCATAACCGTTTCATTATTTTTTTTCGAAGTTTAACGGATTTCGACATCTTTTAATTAATTTTTTTTCGTAAAAAATATTCGATAAAAATATACGAATATGAAAACCGTAACTGGATTATTTTATCTCTAGTTGAAATGTATTATAAAATATTTTGGCTTTTTAATCACTAACTTGACTATGCGTTTATGGTTGAGCATTTGGTCAATTATTGCGTTATTTTTTTTAAAATATGCGAAAAATGATGATGATCATAAACTTTTGCTATTTTAAAAAAAATACGAAGCTTTAACGAATAAAAGGGTGAAAAGCATAAACAAGTGCAGACACTTTTTATAATAAAGTTTGTTGAAAGGTTATAAAAAGGCTTCAAATTATTTTGACGATATTTAAGCGTACCTTTTAAACTAAATAAAAACAAGATAAAGTTGATTGACTGATTTTTACCCATAAAGATTTACGACTTTTCAAAAGTTAGACAATAAATCCCAAAAGAATAAACCAGCCAACTTTCAATGGAATAATTAGTGACGGTGATGGATGTTAAGATTTTAAAGCCTATCAATGATTTAATTTAAAGAAGAATTTGATTATTTTACTTTTTTACTTTTCTTTCATTTAAACTTCATTCAAGACATTTCTTTATAATAATATGAAACTAATTCTAAATCTTAAGATACCATTATTAATAGAGTGGAAATAGAAAAATATTTCAGTAGTTAATCATTCTTATATTTAAAGCTTATGATGATCTCATATTTTAGGAGGTTGAAGGTTAGGTACTAACTAGTAGGTGTTGCATAGATAAAATTATTATTCCAATAAAAATTAATAAAGTAAAAATTCATTTTAATTTTCCAAACGTTTGGTGTTGAGGATTTTTATTCTTTTTTACTCAGCCGTTCCATATACCATTCTTGATATTCCAATATACCATGCTTGATGTTGTATACCAACTAGAAAACCGGATACTTTTAAAAAAGTTATTACAACATATTTTATGACCTCTTTAAAAACTAATTTATAAATAATAGATTACGTAAGAAAAAAAACCTTTCAATGATGCCATTTAGCTCTCAATAACCAAGGATCATAATCATGCTTGCGATAAAATAAACCTTCGTCGTTACCTGTATATATACAAAAAGGAGAAATTGTCTGACCTAAACACATTTACATATATATAAATTAAAAGAAAGAAAGACTAGGGGACGTTGATCTTAGGGGCTGGATGGTCCTTTTAAGTTTATTCACAGATTGTGGACTCAAGCGTGTAAACAGAATTAAGAGGAAGGCTGGTAGCACTCCTTCTCTCATCATAAGAAACACCACAAATATCAGAGCACAGGAGGTAGAGTACCGTCTGTTTATGAATTTTGGATAAGTTGAAGTAAACTTTGAACAGGTTGTATAATGTGTTTTTGACTACCAGTTTTGTTGTGCTATAGGTAAGTTAGGAGTTAAAAGCAGTCAGAGGATTATTTCAATATACAATATTGCACAGAATCTGTTGGTATGTTAAGAAAACATGCAATACAAGAATGTATTAACGTTATAACAATATTGTTATAAGTTAATGTAATAACGTTATAAAAATACTTCATGTGTAAATATGTAAATTTAAAAAAAAATATACTAAAAATTAAAACAAGACAATTATTACTGTAACATTAAGTTTGTTAAAAATAGCTTTTTGATGCTTTAGTATTTAATCGACCCCAATTTCTTTTATGAGTTCTCGTAAAATCTCACACTTACAGCATTTAACTCTAAAAGTTAAAAAGCCAACCGCAGTTGCACTCCTCACTTATAGGGCCTCGCGCAGTCTGATCTGGTTCAATATTTTGTACCAAATCAATTATGTGAACAATATTCTGCAAAGTCTGAATGTCTCTACAAGGTATTTAGAAGAAAATTCTCTTTCCGTTTAGAGGACACAGCCCTCAGAAGTCTCAAAGATCGTTTCGCAAAAATGAAAGATGTGTGTGTACTGATCATTTTTCATTTCTCAACATAAAACATAAGACAAACTGTAATGGAGAAAAAAGCTGAAAAAGATTTAAAGATGCAAGAGAAAGGCGATGATGCAAGAGAATGATGAATGCTAGTTGAATGCAAGATGAATGCCAGATGAATACAAGATGAATGCCAGATGAATGCAAGATGAATGCAAGATGAATGCAAGACGAATGCAAGATGAATGCAAGATGAATGCAAGATGAATGCAAGATGAATGCAAGATGAATGCAAGATGAATGCAAGATGAATGCAAGATGAATGCAAGATGAATGCAAGATGAATTCAAGATCAATACAAGGTGAATGCAAAACCAATGCAAGATGCAAGAGAATGATGGTGCAAGAGAATAATGATGCAAGAAAATGAAGATGCAAGAGAAAGATGATGATGCGAAGATGCAAGAGAAAGATGAACTGAAGATATGCAAAGATGCATGAAAAAGAGGTGCAAAATGCATAAAAGAATCAAAAATTAAAATCAATAGGAACCCTCTCTAGGTAATCAGGCTGATGTCCAGGAAGATGAATGTATTGGGAAAGACCAGCAGTAGAGTTGTTTATAATCACCTTGGAGTCAATCTTGAGCCAGAGAACAAAACTTACTTCTTGTTCAATGTCTCAAAGCATTGAGGCTCCAAAAAAGTGAGAAGGTATTTGTATTCCTAAGAAAGATTTCTGTTTTCTCATAAGTTTTTCAGTATAGATCAAAACCATTAGTCAATTATAGCATCCCCTAGCCAGGCAATTGTGTTTGACTCGGTTACTTCCAATGGCCTCAAGATCCCATCAGTATTTCAGCCGTTATGATTTTAAAATGGGGGCTAAAAAGTACTTAGACAAGATGCTTTGTCCTCATGTCCTTCCTAGGGTTTGATTTAATTTCTGCGACGGCCGAAGTTATGTTTTAAGGTGAGAGGGGGCCCTCTGCCATACAACAAGCTTTGTCTAAAATTGGCTACGAGAGATCATCTACTTCTGGGATAAAGCAGACTTGAATCCTTTAGGTTTCAAGATATGGGCCCAAGTTTAGGATGGGGTCGCTAAAAACAACATCCTAACTTGAATCTTCCCTAATCCATTAGAATGTTATAGGATAACCTCCCCATCAAATACATCAAAAACACCAGCAAGAATTTCATATCTCGTCTGGAGTCGTTGATCAAAACTTTAAGAGGAAAATTTTCGAAAATTTAATCTTATAGGTATAATGTGTGAGATTAATAAATAAATTGTTGTTTTCTAACTGATCTCCTATAAAAAAATTTAATCTTATAGGTATAATGTGTAACATTAATAAATAAATTGTCGTTTTCTAACTGATCTCCTATAAAAAAATTTTTCAAAATTAAATTTGATTGTTTAATTTAGATTGCCGCGAGCCATAGTGTTTACAAACTTACATGAGCTTTTGATAATATAATTTTTGTATATAGTTTAACGAACCTTCTCTCGAGAGGAAATGAAATAAAGTTTTTTAAAAATTACGGCGTTTCATGGTTTATTTTTTTTCCTCTCATGAGGAAATAAAATAAACCATAAAAAACTGTACAATTTAAGAATCATTAAAAAAAAAGAGCAAATATGCTCCAGGATTATCACATTTGTAAACTGAAAAAAATTAAAAAGAAATGAAATTTTCACAACTTTTATTGATATTGTTAAGATCAATTCAAAATATATATATATATTTTTTAACTCATATTCATAGATTTAAAGTTTCATTTTAAAAGCTTTAATAAGTATTTTACCTAACCATTGGTTTGGGGCGATAATGTACATTTGATCATGATCGCCCTCCAAATTCTTTCGCCAACATGGATTAATATATGACGCCGTTTCTTTAAACTGTTCCTTTGTTAAAGCAAACCATATGTTGTGAGTTTTGTGAAAAATCATCTACGTTTTTTGATTACGATGGATAGCATAAAGCACTTTAGTTATCGAATGACGACCGAGAACAGAACCAATGCGGATGTCTACATCTAAGCAAAAATTATTTTACATTTACAAATAGACATGTCTTTATCTAAAAAAATGTTATTTGCAAAATTTTCACAGAGACACTTTGGTTGACTTTTCTATTGGTATTGGGTAAATGTTTTTCCATGCAAATAAAAATACTTAATTTTTTGACGCTTTTCAATGATAAGATTTGATAGGTTCTTGAAATGAAAAAGTAATTTATAAAAAAAATTTTAAAATATTACTTTAAATTGCCAATAAAGATGTACTTAAAAAAATTTATTCATTTTTTTCATAAAAAGCTAAACTGCACTCCATTGATATTTTTAAAAGTTTAAATTTTGAAGTCATACATCGATTGCTAACATGCAAGTTTTTATCAATTTTATAATGACAGATTAAAATGAAAGATTTTCGGTAATTTATTTTGAGAGAGTATTATACCTAAAAAAAGTTTTGACTAATTTAAAATTTTACAAGGGAAAGAAAGATGGGACAAATCAAGCTAAAACTTAGTACTAAATAATTTTATTTGCGTTTAACTATACTGGTTAAGATTCAAAATGAATATCTTTCCGATTGGGAAAGATGTTAACTAATGAGTTTTTGCCAATTGAATAGAGAAAATTGGTCTTGACCAATTGAATAGAGAAAAACAACAAAATATTAAGGATAAAGTGGAACAGAGAAAATATGAATGAGAACAAAGCATAAAAAGAATTTAAAGTTAATTACAGTCGTTAAAGAATTTTCAATACGCAAAAACCTATGACGTTTACTACAAATGTCCGATGTTTGAAGTACCCAATAAATAAAAACTTTTTTATACAAAACTTTCAATCATTCAAAATATTTTGGTGAAAAATTTTAGTTATTAAAGTTGGAAAGGTCAATCAATTATCAAGCTCTTTTTTATCAACACAAAAACGCCTCGCTGCCATACAAACAAGCGTGTTTGTACCTTTAAAAGTTAGTAAAGAAATTGAAATTCTCAAAAAAGAAAAACTCTTACCAATATTAAATATGTAACAAAATACATTCTTCGGTCTTTTTCTATGGGCAAAGTTTTGATTTTTTGATATTTGAGCGATCAGGCAGTTCGTATTTAAGCGATCAGTTTCTAAACTGGCTTGGTTAATTTTACTGAATAAACACATTTAAAATGTTGAATATAAGTATGAGAGTTTGAATCAAATTTGCAACTATAATGTTTAATGAGAAAAAAGTTTTAAGAAAATTTCAAAACGAAATAAATGTTTTATGATTACACAAATATTTTTCTTATCGATGTAACGGTGAAAAAAAAAATTTTTGAAATCAAAACAGTATAAAAGTTATCTAAAATTTGTTTCAACCGCTCTCAAGTTAAAACAGTTTTTAGAGTATCTTTTGGAAAAGATTTTTAATAGTTTTAAAAACATTTCCGCTTTTGCAACTTTAAACTGTAACTATAGTTACTAATTCTAAACTCATCGCGAAATTCATTCGATCTATCGTTTTAAACTTCAGAAAGCTGATTTCTTCAGCTTGGTAAACTATTTTTTTGTGAAATTTTGTACTATTATTCAGTAACGTTAAATGCATGAAAGAAACCTAAAATAATTCAAATGTTGCTTCGGAAATGATGCCTACTTATGTTCATAAAAAGCAACCCTTTTTTTTCTAATTTTCTTATAACTACAAACTATTTCGATCAGACCTTTGTTTATTGCAAGTGAGATATTGCATCATAGATACCTAAAGAAAGCTGTTTTAAACCTGCTTATTTCCATTTTAGTTCCCAAACTTCATTTTAATTGCCAAAATACATTTTAGTTCCCAAACTACATTGTGGCTTACATTGGTTTTGCGCTTTTCCATTTAAGCATTTCCATGTCAGCAACTCTAAACTTTCAACAAAGCTTTCATGAGTATGAACGTGATTTTTTTCTTTACCATAATATTTCCTGTCCTTTACAATAACATTTACTTTCAATAGCAAATAAGTGGTAAATACTTCTGTAAAACGTGTCCACTTTCATTATTGAAAGTAAAATGATTTTCTATCTATTTGATCTCCGTCACTACTACATTTTACTAAATAATTTTATAAAGTTTATCTTTTTTACTTAACATTTGAGTTTTTTTCTTTCTGTTAAAATGCATAAAGTAAAGTTTACCGTTTTTTAATAATTTTTTGATTGTATTTTTTTTCACAAAAGCAAGCATTTTGTTTAATACGACAATCTCTTGTTCTTGTAATTAAAGTTTCGGAAACTTTTTATTTTTATACAGCATGATAAACATAGCATACTAACCAACAACAAAAACTCTGCAGTTGTCAAGGTTACGATTGTTAACAATGGTATTTACAATACAGTTGTCAGGAAATAATAAAATAAATTTGACTCCCGGATTACTTTTCGTTGTCAAATTTATTTGATTGATCTGAAAATTTTTTTCTCTATACTTCTCTATCAGCTTAACTTGATACTTCTCTATCAGCTTAACTTGTAATGAAATTCATGATTGAGGTTTTTTTTTTTTTTTTTTTTTTTTTTTGTTAATCAAACAAAGATCTTAGTTGACACAATACACTCTACTACACGCAATTCTGCAACTGCAATAATTAATTTTCTTTTCACGGATTTCAGGCAAGTGCGATAAACAACCATACCTTTTTTCACTACCTGGTAGAGAAATTGGAAATTAATAATTAGGAGCTCTTAGCAATAATGAAAAACCTACATCGTTTTCTACTATTTTACCACTGTTTTTTAATAGAGATAATATGAATGCTGTGAACTGTAGTAAGTTAAGTTGACGATTCTTGTTATCAATTAATAATCTTGATATCTTCTGTAAAGCAGCGTTTGCTTTTTCAATATACAAGGAATGAAACAAAACTTTAATGTACCATCACTTAGTTTTTAATAATGTTTGGTAGAGAGAAACGAGCATACCTGATGGGTCTACCCCACCCATCGATGTATAGTACTCCTTTATTGTTTCTGGACATGAAATATAATATTATATATGTAAATGTATTTTTTATTTTTACAATCCTATCTGTAAATATTAGAAGCTTCCGTAGAATCAATAGAGTTTGATACAAGGTGGACACATTTGTTATTCCTATTATTTTAAAAACAATCAAGAATTTTCATCTACTTTTTTTCTAATAAAAGGCTGCAACCTTTGATTCTGTTTGCTCTTTAGAATAGATGTAGCTAAAACTCCTATCTGAAACAAATCAACGCAAAACTGAAGTGAAGAAAACCAGTTTTAAAAAAAAAAACAATCTAAACTTTTTTTTTTTGGTAATGCTTAACATTGCAGATTTGATTTTCTCCTGCACGTAGAAATTTTTTAAATCCCCTTTTGACTGGGTATTTGGGATTATACTGTCAAGTTCCATTAAATTTAGTTTTTGCTGGGATTATTTGTTCTATTAATCGAATGATTACTTTCAGGTGGTATTTTTAAACAATTATTACGTATGTGATTGAGAACAGGGTTAAAGTCGATTCCCTTCATTTTCTCTTATAACAGCTAATTTATTGTCTCTAAATTTAAATGTTGCCTTATTTTCCGCTGTAAACCACAGAGACCGCCAGGTTTGATTTCTTCCTATATCAACTTTTATTTTATGCATATGTAGTTGCATATTTAAAAAAAAAGTATTTGATTGGTAAAAACCTTCAATGGAGTGGAAAATAAAGTTGTATAAGAAGTAAAATAAAAGTAATATAAAAATAAAATATTATAAGAAGAGTTTTTTAATTAAAACTAATCGCCATTTTTTACCAAAATAGCATCGACTTTTCAATTTAAAAACGTTTTTTTTTGGATTTATACATACTTGGATATACAGTGGCTTCAGAGTTTTTAAATGGAGGTAAACAATGTGCGCTGTTTGTTTTAAAACCTTTGGTAAAAAGTCTACAAAGCTTTATTAAATAACTAGAGCAACTAAAGAAAAAGTAATAGCATTTATCTTGGAAAGCTATGATCAAAATTTTGCAAACCATCCTCAAGTTATTTGTAACAATTGTTATAAGAATCTTTATTGTTTGGAAAAAAATGATACAAAATATCTTGAGAAATGGCTACTAAAAAGTTTCTCAGGTCAGTTAATATGATGAATTTTTTTTATATTCATGATTAATTAACTTTTTGATTACCTTTATTTGTTTTTTATAGTCAACTTTATAAAGGGATGAACTCATTTTAAAGTTTTATAAAATAAAAAGAACTTTAATCTCAATGAACCTTCATAAACTTGAAAGATTTTTTTAACAGTGTATTTTAAGAACTAAGTATTTATAAATGATTAAAACAGCTTTGTATATTAATTTTTCATATATTGTTACTCATAGACTGTTAGATCTGCATTGTCACAATTATCGTTTTTATCAATAGACTCACTGAAATTCAGTTCTGTAACAAAATATAATAAGTAAATTGTTTACATTAACATATTTTCTGTTTAGATAAACCGTCAAGATATCCGAAAAGCTTTCTGATGTTTCAGATATTTTCAATTAACCGTCAAGATATCCGAAAAACGTTCTGATGTTTCAGATATTAATCAATTCAGAAGCATTAATATTAATATCAACAGGTATTAATATTAATGTTTCTGAATTGATTCAAGAAAAAAAATGAAAGTACGTGCTCAAAATGTTATGGAGTCGTTACTTCAGGAATCTGCTTGGGCCACAGTGGATACATGTGAGATAAAGCACCGAGCCGACATGAGTAACATCGCAGGCTACTCTTTCCCATACTTTACTAACAGCAAGATTTCCTTTATCCCACGAAACCACATTAGGATCAATTGAGTTACATTCATCACATTGAGCTACGACCTGTTTCACTGTGTCTCTGTCAACGCGGATACCGGCACGCGTACATAACTCCATACTTTTGTATGGAGTTATGTACGCGTGAAACTCCCATGTTTGCTATTAAATGAATTTTTTTAATCTGCTGATAATCGTACTTTGCTTTTTATCCATTTTGTTTACACTCTTGTGAGTTCATTTGCACAGTTTTTTGTTGCTGGTACCCATGTAACATTTATGTTTATGGCATAATCCTCGACTAATTTTCCAAATATTTGAAGCCTTCGTCGAATTAACATTTCGCATTGCCCAGCACATTTTACAGGTTTGTCACGAGTCAATTCAGAATTTAACTAACTGAATACACTATGAAAATCAGTTTTAATAGAGATATCACTTGGGTTCCATTTCAATGCCATCAATTCCTTCAATATATGCATCCAATTCAACTACGTTGATATGCATTGCATCGGACTTTGGTTGGAGCCACGTCACATCTTCAATTTTTTTGTCACCTTGCATTATTACAACGCCTTTTGCCTTGCATCACACCATACAGTTAAAGAAGCATTTGGTTTAACATTTCATACACCTTTTGTCGGATCGCATTTTACGACTTTATCTACAACTTCCTGCATCATTTCAATAACATGCTTATCCATAATAGGTTTATCCCAATCTAATTCGTTTGTACATCTCTTTATGTAACTGCATGCGAGTCTCAACCACCCAGCAACTAGTAGATTGGCATCCAGATTACCACATAATGAGAATATATTCCTCTTGGTGAGCACAGTTTTAACAATGGGAATCTCACGTCCTCTTTTCCAAAACATTTCCTTCGTTATTTCTTTATTTACTTCGTTATTTCTTCGTTATTTCGTCCTCTTTTCCAAAACATTTCCTTCGTTATTATATGGATTTCTGTGACTTCCAATTCTAGTGTACAAATTTTTTTGGGTTTTCGCCAAAATATTCAAGTATTTTTGCATGAAGACCCCATATTTTCATATGAGCCACCAGCTTTCTTCCATTTCCATTGTTTGCTAGGGTGTCATCAATATACCTTCTTGTTGATTTTGCAAGTGCAGAAGCTTGTTGGAGAACATATCGCAATATTGAGCTCATCATCACTGGTGCTAAATTCAAACCAAAGCCTAAACGTGTAAGTGAATAAAGCTGATTTTGGTAAATGACAGTTTGGTAAGGCCAATGTCTTTTATGCACATGAATTTGTAGATATGCTCGTTTTAGATCCACCACCGAGTCATTGCTATTTTTACTCATCAGTCTCCAATCCCTCATTGCATCGTTGATGACATCTGCATCTCTTGTAGAGGCTTTTAAATACCTGTTAAGCTCGCGATTATCAAGCACAGGTCTTATCTTCTTTTTATTATCTTGAATGACGCATATCAACGGCAGTAGACCTTTAGCTTTTCACATAACTTCGTCGTCATATTTGACGAGTATACCTTCTTTAATCCATTCATTTATTTCGTTGTTGAACGCCTCACAATGTTGGTCAGACACATTATACTGACTTGTTCTGTTTTTTCTTTTTAGGTTCATTCTCCCACTCCCAACTAACAATCCATTTTTTGCCATCAAAATAAGCTTAGCTTATTCCAATATCAATTTTCGGAACACGAGGTGTCGATTACAGTTTAATCACAGAATTACAAAACTTCAATTTTCCAGTGCCAATTTTTAGTCCATCACACGCCTTTATTAGATCCATGCCCATAATCATGTCGTGTTTGTTTACTATTTAATCCACACTTAAAACCAACGCATCCACCAAGCACCCGTTCGTTGGGTGATGTATTATAGCACTAACTTCTAGACACCGAATTATTCCGCCGAATGTTTCAACATCTACTACATGAATCACTTTATAGTCAGAGGTTGTAACTTCTTGGTGATGATTGATTGCGAATAACTAATATCCACAAGCGCTGTAGCTTTTCTTCCTTTTATTACTAAGTCGATAGTAGATAGTATTGTTTCGGGACAAGTTCTTATTGAAATACCTAATGCGAACTCGTCCCATTCAAGTTTTCCTGGTTTCGTAGGCGTTTGTAGCAGTCTTTCGAAGCTTGCTTAGCGAGCATTTCTTGCATAAAGAGGTACATTCACGTGCAAAGTGATCTAATGACTTACAGTTGTAACATAGCCTTTCTTTCTTTCTTCGTGTATAACTTGTCATTTCTGTCCAAGTCGTCCGGTAACTTGCGTTTACTTCTTCATTTACAGATAAGCATGCCGCATCTGATCTGGTTTGCGCAACCACAGATGCAGTCTTGACACAGTCGTCAAAGCTCAAGGCATCTTCTCCCCGTAGAATAGCTCGTAGAATAGCACCATCATTAATTCCAATAATGAATTGGTCACGAAGTCGGCTGTCTCTCTCTGAGGGCAAGAACTTGCAATCTTGAGCTGCTCGAATCACTCGATGCGCGATCGTCTGTATAGATTGCCACGATAAGTTTTACCAAACTCATACCGTGAGATTAACGATGATTTTCGGAAATAAAAGACATGCCCGGTTAGCTTGTTGTTCAACGAATTTAAGAGCCATTTATGTTATTAATTCTTTCTTCTCAACCAACTGCTCAAAGTAAAAGTCGTTCGCTGTAAATATCGCGAGGTTAGAATTATTTTGTTCTATCTCCCATTTTAAAAGTTGGGAGAATATGAGTTATTAATTTTAGTTAGTAGTAATTACATTTAAAATACGCTTTATTTTATAAATTTTTTTTCTAAATAATTTGCTTAAACATAAATTATTTAAAGCATAAGTTACAATTTCTTTAAAAATTAAAGCTAAAGTTTTAAATAATTTTTACTTTTAGAAAAATCAAAAACTTTCTCCCAACTTTTAAATTTGGAGATAGAACAAAATAATTCTAACCTCGCGATATATATTCTTAAAATGCAACTTGCGACACTTGTCGATAATTAATAATGCTTTTAAAAAAAAGAAACGTCCTCATAATCAAAGCCTATCCACTTTGCAAAACTCCTGTTAGTTGACGCAAATTGAATTCTGGGATGTTCCGCAACTTAAAAAATTGTTTTTTTTTTTATGGATTAACTCTGTTGTTAGATATTTAAATTTTTTATAGATTAAGTTTAAGATGTTTCCGTAAGAATGAAATAATGGGGAAAAGAGAACAAGTTTAAAATCTTTTTAATTATTTTTTGTATAATATACACTCGTAAAACATAAAACTTTTTAATATACATTTAATTACATAGAAATATATTGAAAAAGTATTAACATGTATATCAATTATGAACAATACGTGCAAGTTTTATTGGGTTTAGATCCCTGTTTAAAAATTTTATGAAATAAAAAATTCTTGTAAGAACAAAAAGCCGAACAATGTTTTTTTCTAAATTATGTGCATGATCTTCATGCAGATCATACAAAANGTTCAATATGTCGAATAAAGTAACCATACGTTCAACAAATCATGCTGTTGGTATGACACTCAAAGGCAGTAAATTTGTATTACAACAGCAATATAATGCAGTAGCAACTTGATAACTGAAAACTTAAGTTTCAAGTTTTACCTTCATAGATAAAAGAGGCCCAGGGTCTAAGTACATGTCTGTTAGTTTTGGTACAAGACGCACAGAGTTTATTTTGTCTAAATTGTATAGAGACTGGATGTGTTGCCCAGAAACAATTTCACCATTAATATTAATGTTATGTCTCTGTAAATTGTTTCTAATGCTTTTTATTAAATGTGGAGGATTAAAAATAACATGAACTTTTCTACCAATAGAAGGATTATAAATTTTTGGAAAGTATTATGAACTTTTGGAAAACCCAAGCAAACGTAAGGCAACTATATTAGTAGCTCCTTGATCACAAACTATACATCTAATGTGTAAACCTGTTTCTTGAACTTTGGTAATGGTTTTATTTAGTAAAAAAGCCAAGTCAGCTGTTGATACTGTTGAATTATTATTATAAAAAAAGCTATTGGTTGTTTCCATTTGTTTGACAAACCCCTAACCATAATAACAAGAGCCTGATTTAAAAGTTTTCTATTTCTCATTCCATAAACTGTGTCAGAATTTCTATCATGTTTTAAATGCTGCTTTAATGACATCTCAACCATAACAAGACTGACATTACGATCATATAGTTTCATTGCCTCAGCCCGTAACTTTAAAAGAGAAAATAATTGAGGAGAAAACCCTGTTTGAAGATTTGCGAATACACGAGACAAAAACAGTAGTAAACAAGTTTTACTTGGTAAACAGTAAGGGTCTGCGTATCGTTATCGGTATATCGGTATGAACCGATATTTTGAACCGATAACGATATAAAATGATAACGATATCAAACGATATGAGTTTGCCTATGAAACGATAACTTATCGTTTGAACCGATAACCAACCGATAACTTAAAAAATAACGAGAATACCGATATTTATCGGTATAATAACGATATTTTTTACAATATTCCAATTATTTTTTTTTTTTTAAATGCCAAATTTTAGTTCAAATATATAATAAATCTTCAAGTCGAGTCAAGATGTCGTTTTGCCTATCTTTACCGGTTTTACAAGTTAATCCTTCCCAATTGTATAT
>QPEY01000103.1:234847-255973 GCA_014706445.1 Hydra viridissima
GTTCTCTGAAATATTATCTGAATTAACAGGCAAATAAACATCACGTTTTTTTACTGGGGCTAGATGTCGTTCTACTGGTGGTTTCCTCTTGCAACCAACAAATGGAGGAGGATTTGGTATATTGAAAATAGTAGGAATTGCTAATTGTAAGAGACGTTTTCCACCATTATTTGTAGAATAATACATTGTGTCTTCAAATAGATTGCTCCACAAATAAAAATTTTTGTTTAAAAATACAAAAGGTGTGTTGTCTAGATCTTTCCTACGACAGTTGATGAGCCACTTTTTACATCTAAAAACTAAAAAGAGCATTTATTTTCAAAAAGTTACAATATTCATTTCATAAAGTTTTAATGAAATAAAAAGTTAGAAAGGAAAAAATCTATTAATAATCACAATTACGTCTACATGAATTAAAATTTAAAACTCAATTGTAAATATAAAGTAAGTAGTACTTAAGAAAAATATTGATATTAGCTTGCCTTTTTTCGTCTTTACGAAAACGAAAAAATGAAATATCTTTTCAGCATTTTCCTCTCTTATTTTCACAGTTTAGAGCAGCACAAAATGATGGCATTGCTATAGTTAATATCAAAATTCTTTAAGATGTATGCAAAAAGACAATTTGATATTTAATATTGTATAGTTTCAATGGTCCAGCAGGACATCCCAGAATTCTTTGCAACAAAATTACATAGAGTTATATGATATTACACCGGAGTGGATAGGCTTTGCTCATAATCATTAAAAAGCAACGTGTGGTATTTGTCAATAATTTGAAAGAATGACGCACATTAAAACCACAACAAAGTCATACTGGAAATTAGAGTTGTCAGTGAGTGAAGGAGAAGTGAAGGAGAGAGTCTTTTGGATGCTGGAGAAAAATTAACACTAGGTTCTCTTGATTACCATTACAGTTAATGCACTGAAGCTGAAATCAATCTGAAATGTAATTAATCCATAAGGATTCTATCTCGAAGTGAATCTAAGTAGAATTATAGAAAATTAAGTTCTAGTACCTGAGCTCTATATTTTAATTGGAAGAACCATTACTGTCGGAAAATTATTTTTAAATCTTTAGCCTGGCTTTGAAAAATCATTAAACTCAAAATATATAATTTTTAGAGGCTACAATGAAAAAAATTCGTGATTGCCATTTGGCAGTTCATGACAATTAAGAGATAAAAAAGCAATTTACATTTTTATATTTTGAAATAGTTATACCTATAGCTACAAAAATTTACAAAAAGTTTCAAATCTGCAGAACTAATGAAGTTTTGAGTCAAATCAGCTTTTTGTCTTACCGATTCTTGGATCTAGGCAGCATACGCCAACCAATTCTGATAACCTGCAGGCTAGTTCCTGTAGTGGTTGAATCATATATATGGATAGGGGTGCAGCATCCTTTGAATCCTCTTGAGTGAGGTTTAGGGCATCTCCAACTGCTGGGACCACCTTTGAGTTGACATTAAGGGCTTTTTTAATGCACTCCTATGTCTCTCTGAACGCGGCCTTTCAGACCATGGAAATTCATTTTATACACGTAATCTTGAAACCCCTCAAAATAAACGAAGTAAACTTTATTTATATTTGCTTTTTGACCTCGAATAATGAGTATAGGCTTTCTGCATTAGCATAATTGATTATTTGTTTTATATATAGAATTCAATTATTTTAACACATTGCTGAATCACTTAAAAATGTTAAAATGTAATATTTTAATGACTCAATATCATTTTTGACAACATAATCAGAATAATATTTTCGAACTTTTGAGCTGTAAACGGAAACAAATATTTTGATCACCAAGTTATACCACATATATCAATGAATTTTAAAATTCTTGCTTACTGCTTTTAAAATCAAAGATTATGACTAAAATATGACCATCTACCACTTCATGCTAAACAAAAGAAAATTCTTTAGTTCAAAAAAACATATGCACCAATTTTCCATACAGAACGAAGCTTACTCGAAAATTTGGGTCCAGCAAATAAATATTGTTTTTAATGCTTCTGAAAACAAATATTTTAACTTTTGGAACATCCAAATATTTTCTGAGACGATTACGTAATGTCTTTGAATAAATACACATTTGTGCAAACAACTTTTTAAATAGATTACATTATCATGTACATGTTAACCACTTTCATTTTGGAAGCTTCCCATTTGAATGGGTTTTTATCATGAGGACGTTATTCAGTCATGGTAAATTTTTTGGAAAATTAAAAATAAATTTGCAAGTTCTAAGTTTGCATAAAAGTTTTACATTCAGTATAAAACCCTCAGACTAAAAGGTGTCACAACTATTTAAAGTGAAAAAAAATCTGGAGTTATTAAACAAAATCTTTTTAACAAAAACCAATTCATAAGAGTGCCATAATTTTTTGATGTCATCTGTATGGTGAATAAAGCCTGTCAGTGAAGCACACTATCATGTTGGAAAACGACAAATATTGCATTGCTACTTTAAGCTGCACTCGGAGATTTATTACTGATATATACTGATTTATTACTAAAACTTCTATTTATCGTGAAAAATATTACTGATTTCTTTATTTTTCCATTTTGAAAAAAATCTCTGTCTGAAATATGAAAAATATCTCTGTCTGAAATTCATGACACTTTAACACATAAAAGTAAATTAATATTTAAGTCATGTGTTGAGATATGAATAAGAATACAAAGATTTGTATTGAATAATCGTTGCCTTGAAAACGCGTTTAAAAAAAAATGATTTGGAATGTTAATATAGATATAAGAATATATATGTGTGGCCTTTTCTATGAAACTTTAAAAAGTAATTGATAATTTTATCAGCTTGCCATATTTGATTAACTTTATAAATATTTTGAAACTGGAATGACAGAAAACTAAAAAATCTTGATTCAGCATATAAACGATAATGAATTTAAATACTTTTGCAGTTTTGGTAAGTTTTTTGATATTCAAATGTAAGAACACGGTTTTAGTTCATTTATTTAAAGTCATTTAAGAGACAAATTTAACGGTATTGAAAAGGTTCAGTTAAATTCAACCCTTGATTGGAACATGTTTTGTATTGTTATTTTATACAAATGAGGAAATGTTAATACATATTTTTTTTTTATATGAAACTAAGCAAACGGGTTAGTACTAGAAACTTTCTAATCTTAAGGGTACTTTTTTACAACTCGAGTGCTAAAAGTTTCTTAAGAGTTTCTTAAGTATCGAAAGAGAGAAAAAGTAAATAAAATACAAATTGAAAACATATTTAAAAGATAAAATTTTTTACAGTTAGTCAACTAAATTTATTTGAATCCATCAATACCATTTAATGTAATATAATCCCTAGATTTGTCCTGTAACAGGACACAAATTAGGAAATATTTTTTGAACTCTTAATAAAATAAGTTTTTTAGCGAAAACTAACTAGGTACAAATAGTTTCTAAAGATTTTAAGGCTTTTAAAAAACATTCTATCTGGTTTTAAAGTTGCTTATTTAGGTTAACTTTATAGAAGTTGTATGCATAATTGAGTATGATGATGGAGTTTAATACGCCTGGTCTGGATTTCCCTACACACATTAAACACATCTTCAACAGTTCTACCTTGTTACCATAAATAGTTGCGTTTTTTAATGTGTAGGAAATTACAGAAATGGTTTAGTGATGATAAAACTTTCAGGAATTATTGTTGAGCCTTCTTAAAGTTTCTTTCCTGTTTGATATTCACAAACAACTGCGCTATAATTCTCCATGAAACATTTTTGTAGTATTCTAGGTGATCTTATATATCCAAAAATAGGTGTCTTTAGGAAATAAGCTGTGTCCTGACCTAGGAGATAAGTGGTCTATGATGTCATTAATGTTGCCATCTCAATGAAAAAAGTACATTATAGTCGTTACTATCTAGCAATTGTACAGTTTTGTTTACCGCAAGAACTAAACTAAATCACAAGATAATTGAAAATAAAAGCTGAAAATAGGTCGTAATTTTATTTAACCCCCATGAACCATATCCTCTTGCTATGCATGATAACAGCTTAAACATTTATGCATTCTTAGATTATAAATTGAAAGCTGATGTTTTCAAAGTACTTTGCTTGTGGTGATCTTTGGTATTGACGAAGGTTAGATATGGCAGCAGGTACTTGTATTTGAAATTTAAAAAAGCTGTAAGTATGCTGGAGTAAACACAAGCATTGTCAATTCCCTTGTTATTTAAATAAACTGATTTACCCTCCGAAATTTCCAATTGATTCTCTTGTAATACGTCCTTGACTCTTTACTTGAAGATACTGGTTTTACACTTGTAGTCTTATTCAAACCCACATAAAATGTTTTTAAAGAATTCGATAAGCCATGTATTAAAAATTTGCCATTGAAAAACATTTGCCATAGCAAATAATCTTTGCATTGTCTTTGGATGAAGTGAATTGTTTCACTTCAATCAAAGCTAATGCTTTGGAAAATTAAAAAAACAACTATTTTTTGGGCTGAATATCTGAATTAGATATAAGTTATTGTTTTTAAATATAATATAATTTGCATAAATAGTTATTACATAAAGTTGATTGAATTTTCAAATTTTAAAAATTTATCGAACATATTTTTCTCACTAAATAAAAAGCTAATTTTTGTATATTTTGTTTTGAAAAAAGCAAAAGTTGTTCCTTTTTTGAAAAACCATTACTGAACTTAAAAATGAAAAACACCTTAAAAATAGAACAAACCTTAAAATAAGTTAAGAAAGGATTAGGGAAATTATAATAATTTTCCTGATGTTTTATGATAAAATGTCTCCTGATATTTTATGCATTACACAGTTGTTGACCAAAAAGCAATGTGAGTAATCTATATTATTTATATTCTTCTATAAGGTTTCTACTTCAAAGGGAATTTCATTTGTTTATTAAAAATTAAATATAAAAATTTTAACAATGTCTGCTTTGGATAACTAATATGCAACATTTTAAAAAGCTGTTCAAAAAATTAATGGCAAGTTGTCTTCCGTGTATAAAAACACAAAAAGGTTTAGTGTGTCAAGATTAAAGGCGATTATCTATATCCATGAAAATAGTGTGTTTTTGTTTTATAATTTAACAACTTGTTTCAAATCTTTTCACTTTCCCAGAGGTATTAGTTTATATAAAATGGATTCAAGGAGCATTAAACACAATTGTTAAAATTATTTTTGCTGGCAGCATACCTTTTTAGTCAAATCATGAGTTAGAATTCATAAAAAAAGTTAATTATTTATTGTTCTAGATATCAATATCACATTTATGCTGTGCTCAAGAAAAGACTGGTGAGTTGATTGCCGTTTATTTTATAAAGGAACTGATTATAAAATACTAGAATGGTAGAGAACAAATCATCACTTGAATCCTCTTTTACATTCAGCTGCCATAAATACCTTTGCAGCCTAACTTTCCCCTGAAACAAAAAGGATTTTTTTTTACAACTAAAAGTTTTGTCACATGATAAAATTTTCTATAAATTGAATATTATGCGTTCGATAAGAAAAATTGAAAATTTTCTTGCGCGAAAATTTGTATTTTTTCTTTTCTGTTGTGAAAAAACATATATTAAAAGAATAGAATTATTCTTTTAAAAAAGTAATGCTGTTCTATTTAATTTTCTTGCTCAAAGTTCAATAAATTGTAAAATAAATTTTGTCAGTTATGTTACAAGTTTGTTTTTTTCCTATTAAATGGATCAGAAAAAAAAAGAGAGAGATTTAAGAGCATCACTGTTTATACTTAATTAAATGCCATTATGAGCAATATATTCAAATGGATGTTTTTTTTTCGCCAATTTAGTTATTCCAGGATTACTACGAGAGGTTTTCACAAATAACTCTCACGAAAGAAGTATAAATGCATTAATTAAGAACGGAAAGTACCCATTAAATCCTGACAGTTATAATATAATTTATGAAGCTGACACACCTAGAGATATTGCAGATTATTATGGTCAACGGCTGCGTGGTTGGTTTCTTGCGCCAGAGACAGGCAACTACACATTTTACAGTTCTTGTGACAACTATTGTCAGTTATATTTAAGCAACAGCAGCAAATCTCAAAATAAGATTTTGATTGTTGATCAAATATCTTATTCATCTCCTAAACAATGGTATAAGTAAGTTTTGCTCTTTTTTTTTAAGTATATCTTATTTTGATAGTGATGTCATTTATGCTCAGTACTTACATTTAAAATGAAAGAAATATTTTATAACAGAATGTCTGTCAATGAATCTGATTTTTATAACTTTATCATCACTCCTTAATTGATTATCTGATTCTTGAGAGAAGTCTTGAAAATCATTCAATCAAAGCATAGTACAAAAATCACACTCAGATCGGTCTCAGCATTGGTGATAGCACAGTTTTTTATGAGCATAAACCTTAAAAAATATTTTTGTAATGTTCATACTTTACCTATCAAAATTAGGAATCCAATTTGTGCTTAATAACAACAACCTTAATTGAAAAAATACAAAAATATATGCAACTACTAATCATAACATTAAAGCGGATTTCAGCCGAGTTTTCTAGAAGTATATAATACTCATTCAATTTGCTAACCCTTAACTGCATAGGTGGGTCTATTTTTTTTTCGCTCCGTATTTACTTTATGTTTAGATATCTACCCTCATAAATAAAGCTGCCCATGTCGCATCTTTAAGCGCTTTAGTTTCACAAATATATCTTAATTCCCACGTTTAAATAATTTGTTACATTTTGTTGCTTGTGTGGCCAACAACTTTATTTCTAATTGACTAGTAAAGAAGAGTTAGGTTGATACGCTCTACAGTGACTCAAAACAACCAAAAATTGGTAATAAACCCTTCACAACTTCTCTATAAAATAAGTGCCCTTTTTCAAATAATATTAAATTGCAATAATTTTTTATTCCAAAAGTATAAATAATTGTTTCATAAAACTTTTATTTTGTATTTTATAGTTAAAAGAAGTAAAAAAATCTTGATCTTATTATAAATATACGTGAATTAGGTGTCGATAAATTAAGATTATGGAAGGATTTACTTAATAAAATAGTAAATGCTGAAGAAATTCGCAAAGAAAACTTTAATAAAGTAAATGTTGCTTTAGTTATATTTATTTCAAAGGTGAAGAAAAAACTTAAACAATGTGGGCGAAATTAAGATACATTTATACCAAAAAGAAAATCGTTGGCTTCAACGAAATCTTAGGAGCAATAAAAGTAGTCAAATTTGGTTCTGGAAGGCTCCGTAAGCAATAGAGTGTTCTTGGAGAGCAAAGCAAAAGAAAAAAAATAAAAGAACTAGCCACTGAACATCATGAAGCTGTATTTTTAGCTTTTGCAAAAAGTGCAAATGCTGCTGCAGAAAAAAAAAAAAAGCTTCTATTTTAAAAAACAATATCTCAAATCTTTTAGAGATAGAAAAAATTGATAAAGCTTTTTATAATACCACTCCCATTAACATGAGTGTAAAAGAAGCTCTTGCATTAAAAATGAACACTGATCTCAGCGGTAAACAATATCAAATAATCAGAAACTCAGCTCTTGTACGCAATGTACATATTTATCCTACCTTGCACGATATTTTCGTGGAAAAATTGACATGCTATCCTGAGAATTTACATTTTTCTGAAATTTCTGCAAAGTGTACTCTGCAAAGCATGTTAGATCACACTGTGAGTAGGATAACTGAAATGATTGATATGCTTAATTGTGGTCAAGGTAACGAAATATTTGGAATTTTATATGGAAAGATTGGTTTTGATTGAGCATCAAGCCAAAGTATTTATAAACAGAAATACGAGACAAGCAACACAAGTATAGAACTTAAGAGTGAAGAAAATCTTTTCAGTACAGCTTTTTTGTCTTTATTGCTCAAAGTTGTCACTTTTGTAGACCTCTTCTTCTACAATATAAAAAAGAGATTCCAATTTTATCCAGAGAAGAATAATCAGATCTAAAAAATCAAATAAATAACTTAAAGATGTTTTGCAAAGTTTTTGATATTACAGGAAGAAAGGTGACCTTTAGTATCAGCTATAGAGCTGATCTTACGGCGTTTGATAATAAAGTAGTTAACGCACTTACAGAGACAAAATCCACTCAATCCTGCAATTTTTGCAATGCTAAACCCAACGACATGAACAATATTGATTTATTAAAAGCAAAAACTGAGAATAAGTCAGCCTTAGGGCTTGAAATTTCAGATTTGAACTGCTGGATAAAATCCTTGGAATTTATTCTTCATTTGAGTTATAAAAATGAAACTAAAAAGTATAAGACAAAAACAATTTAGGAAAAGTTATCTGTAGACTTAAAATAAAAAGAGATTCAGGTACTCTGCAGAGAACGGTTAAGCTTACATGTTGACATACCTTAAGCTGGGTCTGAAAATACCAATGACCGCAAAACTGCTAGAAGAGCATTTAAAAATGGTAAAGTTTTTTCTGAAATTACTAAAGTTGATTGTGATGTAATTGAAAGATTGCATAATATTCTCATAACCATATCTTGTGGATATCCTATTAATACCAATGAATTAAATTTATACTGCACTGAAACAGCTAAACGTATAGTGAGTTTATACGACTGGTATGTTACGCCTCCTACTGTACATTAGCTGCTGCATAGTTCTTCTATATCACATAATTTACCTTTGCCAATCAGGGTATATTCGGAAAATGCACTTGAGAGTTTAAATAAACAGATAAGAAATTCTAGACTTAAGCACACGGCAAAAATATCAAGGTTAAACACAATGATGAATCAGATGCACTACCTTCTAGTAAGATCAAATCCAAAAGTATCAAGCATATCTTTTAGAAAACATAAGAGCTATCGAGAAAAACCGTTACCGGTTAATAAATTAATTGTTATGTAAATAATAAAATAAATGTAATAAAATACCTTTTTTTTTTCTCTATGTATCAACATCCTTTAAAAACCATTTTAACAAAAATATCAAGTAGAGTAATGTATCAAGATAATGTGTTTGTCTTAAAGACTCTAAAACTTGAAAAAAAAAATTTGTACGCGTATAGTCCTTGAACGCGCTTATACGCGCGTTAGCGCGCATTATATCCGTTGAACCTGCGCGTAAAAAAAAAGTTTATGAACAAATTTGAAATCTTTACCCAAAAATTATTATTTTTTGATATACAACATTATTTATTAACGATTTATGTCAAATTTTATTTAATTTTCACTGTTTTTTGCAATAACACTTGTTCTAATAGCAATACTATTCTTTGGATTCAATCACTTTTCATAGTCACGTTTTTGCCTTGTTTATATTTTGAATATTTTTTTGTGAACTTCATCTAAACCACACCTTTTTATTTCATTCATTTTATTGAAAGTTTTTAAAAATGCTTCTTTGTTATTTAGTTCATTATTTAAAATAAGGTTATTATCATATTCAATCAAGTTCCGATCTATATCAGTTGGTAGAACAGCTTCTATTTGATGTAAATGGTAAAAATACATTCAATTTATGTCTTCTATTTTAATTGAAAACAATATTCTATCAATGATAAATGATCATTCACAAATTTATGGTCTTGATCATAAATCTGCATTTCAAAATAGCCACGCCTGCAAGCTTGTTTATACAAGCATTATGCAAGGATTTTGCACTTTTATCTAAAAGAGGTTTACCCTTATGTAAAGAATAACCAAATTAATTATGTTGGCTCAAAAGAGCTATAATTATACAAGTCTATAACAAAATAACAAAATACATAGAGTATGTATAGTATAATATAAAATGTACATTTATACATAAATATATCACATTAACATAACACCTTAACACATTTGCTGAAATTGGTTTAATCAGATGTTTTGGAACTGGTGCAATCAGATGTTTATCACTATTTCTAACAGTTAAGCCCAATCAACTCCAACCTGCTTTATGTATCTTTTTTGAACTGATATGATTGTAATAATGGCTTCTCTTAAAGTTTCTTGTTTTTTACTTTTTGACAGTTATCATATTCTGAAACAATTGCTCATGTTCTTTACTATTCCATACAAGAAAAAAAAAATCTATTTTGAATCACATGATTGGAATTGTAATATAAATATAAGTTGATTAAAAAACTATAAATGTTTAAACTGTTTACTTTATTGCCAGATTTACACTGACTATAAAACTTGCAAATTTCAATCAAGAATGGTTTTGTTTTCTTTCAAAAACTCAATTTATGACTTTTACAAATAGATGGTAATTAAGCATTGCTGAAATTTTGATAGTGCATATGTTTAAAACATTATCAAAATATAAACAATTTTTATTTCCAATGGAATGATTTCTTTATTTCTTTTCAAGAAACCACATTTTTAAATTCTTTGAAAGTTTTGACAAAATGCATCATCGTTTTAAAGCATATTTAGCTGCAAAACACATTTTTATGCAGGGAATAAAAATCTCATAATGATAGATAAAGTTTAATAAGAGACTTTTACTGGGGAGTAAAAAAAAAAAACATGAAGTAAAAATCACAATCTCCAATAGTTGAGTTTGCACTGCTCTTCTGTTGCATTCTTGTATTGGTTTATCAAAAACAAACATAAATATAAACTCAGTATCAGCGATTATTTTTTCTTCTTACTACATATAATCGCATCTATATATACAATTTCTAATTCCCATGAGGTTCATAACTATTCGAATACTTATAAAGGAATGCGTGGTAAAAATCACGTTTATCTACTTGATTTTTTACAACTTATACGTGACACTTTAGTTCACCAACTTTATAGAACATCTTCTCCTAGTTACTCATAAGCTTTACAAGTTCAAGAATGACTTTCTTAGTTACAAGTAGTTAGTTACAAGTTCAAGAATGACTTTCTCATTTGTTTGGCTCATTTTAAAGCATATTCTCTTATAAACCAGTACATCTGAAAAAAGAACTTTTTTTTGCTGGAAATGTGCTATTTTTTCATAGATTTCGTTATATTTATTACAGTTCTTTGCTCATATAGTAATTCAGCATTCTGCATTCAGCATTCCGTTTTTTATATACACTTTTTGTTAACAAGTGTAAGCTTATTTTTGCTGATTTTTTAAAAGTTAATTTAGTTGTATTTTGTTTTAAAATACTTTATGGTTACAATCATATAAAATTATATTTTATTTGAGCTGTTCACAAGATTAACTCCACCTTTTGTATTTTTTGAAATTTTAGTGTCATAACAATTGATCAAGTCCTAACTTTATATTTTCAAAACAAATTTGTTTATTGATATGGGTGACACACTAAAAGACAAAAATTGATATATACTATTAAGCGTGTTTAAAAAAATAGCGCACATTTAATCTTAAATACTCTTCTTGCTATATGGAGGTCTTTTAGCATATAGTTGTTGTATTTATCAAACAGTTTTTTGTTTGTTTGTGTTTTTAAATTGTAAAAAATTACGTATAATACAAGACTAAGTCAAACCACCTAAAATCAGGAACCTTCTAGATATGTATTTTATAAAGTCAAAAAAAAACAATCACCTATTTTTTCATATTACTTTTTGCTTTTTAATTATAAAAGTTTAGGTTAAAAATTGATACAAAGTTTTAATGGTTTATAGTTAGTAATAGATTTTGATTTTAATTGCTTGCTTTTTGTTTTTTTTTTGGAGTTGAGATAAAAAATCCAATAAGGTCAAAGCAAAAAGTCTGATATGAATTTGTAAATGAAATGCTAAGGATTCTAGAGTTTGTGCTTGTAACATGTCTCATTTGGCTAATAATGGGTTGATTATTTTCATGTTCTATTTTATTCCACATCTTTATTTCATATATTTTTTATGTTTTGTATAATATATTAAATATCTTTTTGTATATTTTCTTTTTAATCTATTTTATCTTTTTATCACATCTGTTTTATATTACTTTTTTTATCTGCTTTATCATTTTTTCTTTTATCTTTTATTTTATATGGATGAGAGAAAATAAAAAAGAATAAATATCTGTAGAAAACAAGCATATTAAAAAAAAAAAATTTACGATACAGTATTTTTGTGTCATTCAACTTTTAAGTTAAATATTAGGAGATACAGTGAGTAAATTGTATTGCGAGATATATTTGAATCAGTGAGTTCAAAACCTGTAAAAAACAATACTTGACCATTTTTGTTTTATGCTATGAAATTGCTTTTAGTATGAAGAATAAAAGAAATAATTGCACAATTATTTCATCTAGTTTTTTAGTTCTTAATGTCAATTCATTCTTCTTCAAGTTTAAAGCAATTTTGTAGCAAAAAATAAAAAAACCCAAAATTTTGATTTGTACAGGTTTTAAACTCACTATTACATATATAAAGTTGTTAAAAATCTATACACTAGATTTGCATATCAAGCATCAAACCTTATTAAGCTGCAGCAAAACACCAAATATTATATAGAAGTTCTTATGGCTGAAGAGGTTACTGGTGATCATTTATCAATAGGTGTTGTTTTGCCTTTAAAAAATACAGTAACATTAGTTACATCAATTATGTTGAGTCCAATTCGAATAGGTACTAAAGTTTTTTTGAAATAATGTTTAATCTTTACAATCATTTTTTTTGTATTGCTTTTTTTCTCATCTTCTTTCTTGTTATTATTTTAGTTTTTAATATCTATAGGGAATTGTATTAGTATATTCTGCAATAAATATAGTTATGAGGAATGTATATCTGAAAATGGAATCTTTCAACTTTGTAGCTGTGTTTATGGACAAAAGATTTTAAATAGCAAATTGGTTTGCTACGGTAAGTCATTAAAACACTTTTTGTATAAAGTAAATTACTTTTAAGTTAAAGTTAAAAAAATGTTTGATTTATGAAATACTAATTCATATTTAAACATTTAATTTTTATTTGCACTTTTAAGCATATATTTTAATGCAGAAGTCATGTGCTTAGCAATCTAGAGCACATGACTTAAATATCATTAAACTCAACTTTAAATGATTGAAAAAAGGGATTTTTTTTCTCTTTTTACAAGTTTTATTGAAAAATTTATAAATATCATTTAGCAATTATTAATAACTGCATATTATCTATTGTGTTAAAGTTCTTTCATGACAGTTTTCATAAAGTAAATAATTTGATCTAAAATGTTAATAAGTTGATCTTTTTAACTTAGATGGAGTTGAAATAAATCAAGATTCACTTTATATTGAAGATGAATTTCCTATAGTAAGAGACACTTATATTACAACATTGAAGACTTTATTCAAAGAATACAGTGTAGCATTTGATGTTAAACCTACATTTTTTGCTGATTGGGAAAATGTTTTGTTTTTATCAGGACTTGTAAATAAAACATATGGCTTCGGAAACATCTCCATTTTCTTTTCTCCAAATGGTAGTCTGTGTGTATATTCTTCTCTAAATAGTTTGTTCAATAACTCTTTTGAGACTTCCAGTGATTTGCCTAAAACATACTGGACTTCACTAAATATATCACAGGAAATATTTGATGGAGTTTACTATTATTCTATAGCTGTAAATAACACAGTTGTTTACTCTACCTCAAATATCAACCCAATAGTTTTATCAAATGTGAAAATTTATGCTGCAAGTTCTTTTAACAAAGCTCATATAGGGTCAATCAGGAATTTGATCATTACAAGTGGAAGTTATAGTAAGATTTTTTGAGTGATTAAAATTTAAAAGAATAAATAGTTTCTTGTGTGAAACAAAAAAACTCCTACAATCTAAATCAGGCTACTAAAATCTATATCAGACCACAACTAAGTTTTTGCTAGTTGATTGGATTGGAAATAAAACCCTGTTAAAATACTTTAAAAATGTTTTTGTTTAATATAATGATTTATTGCAAACCTTAAAAGGATTTGTATTTCACATAATCAACAGTTCTGATAAAGATTTATGGTTTTAATACAATAAATTTTGATTTTCACTTTTAAATTTACTCTTTTTTTTCTCTTCTTAAATTCTCTTCTTTTATTCAATTTTAATTATTACTAAGTTATGTTTGTTTATTTACTTATATACTTTGTTTTCATATGTTTTATTTTTATTATTATCAATTTTTTTTTCTTGTTATATTTTTTCTAGTCTGTTTTTGTTTTCAGTAAAATTGAAAATGGTAAAATTCTGTTTCGATCTGCTTTTTAATGCTTTTTTTAAGAGAATTTGAAGATATTAAGTTTATGTTTAACTACTTTTATTAATTCATAGGAACTTTGTCAAGTTGGACAAGTTGGTCAATTTGTAACTCTTTGTGCAGTTTTGGGTTATCAAACAGAAGTCGTGTATGTATCAATAATTTAGGTCTTAATTGTTCAACCAAAAGTACTGTAGAGTTTAGCACATGTTTTAGCAACATCTCATGTACAGGTAATTTTTTTACACTTTTACAGTTTGTGTGTATGTGTGTGTGTCAATATTTAATATTAATTTTAAAGTATCTTTAAATGTTTATCAATATCTTTTTCATGAAAGATGATTTTGATTAAAGTCAAAATGATTTTAATTATAATCATGATGATTTAGATCATTATCATGATAATTATGATCATAAACATGACAATTTTTTTTGTTTAGATGAAATATTTACATTTAAACTTCCATTTCTTTTTAGTGTCATGGCTAAGTTGGTCAGATTGGTCAACTTGTAATGTTTCATTAGGTAATGGTTTCATAAACAGGTCAAGAATTTGCAATTCCACTTTTAACCATGATTGCTTTGGAGACGAAAATGAGTTGAAAAATTGTTTTCGCAGTGATGTATGTATAGGTGAGATTAGTTTTGATGCATATTTCTGAAACTTTTTTTCTTCAATTTATACTGTTTGTGGTAATACAAACCTGAAGTGTTCTGATTGTTTCAAAAACAAACGTTTCTTGAAACAATAGTTCAAAAAATTTGGTCTAATTTACAATTTTTGTCTTATTTCATCTGTAGTTACAATTACTATCTGCATTTACAATTTTTGCCTCATTTTCTGTAATTAAAGTTTTCCCACTTTTTATTTGTATAAATACATTTTTAGTATTAGTCTTCAAGTATTTCCCAACCACTTTTATGATATTGAAGATTTAAAATACTTATTTAAAAGTTATTCCAGACCTTTTGTGAGATGTAGAAGAGGGAGGGGGCGTTGATAGATTTTTTTGTTCCTGGGCATCATTTAGGGTGATGCCCTATCAATTTGAATGATAAAAAATATTTTTTTTTTAAGCTTTAACATTCAAAAACTTTTATTGATTACCATTATTTTTTCAATTTTGACTTGAAGTGAACTCACAGGTTTCTTCATTATTATTCTGTATTAGTTTTAAATCTGATCAATATTATAATAGTCTGAAACACTGTTTTTTTAAGATCCTTTAAAACATAACAGAAAAATCAATTTTTTAAGAATGGCTTTGATGACCATTATTTGTTAAGTATTTAGTATGATGTTCTGATGAATAGTATGCATTTTTTTGCTTTCTTAAAAGTTTTTTAAATTTCATTGCAATTTTCATATTTTTTTCTTCAAAATCTTGTTTTAGTACCAGAAAAAAAATATTGGCATGTTTCTTACAACAGTTTTACAGAAGGGTATGAATATATAAATTATTGGCATCTAATTATTAGTTTAATGCATTATTTTAAAGATATAAACTTTTAAAGTTAATCTCCTTTTTTATGTAAATAAGGTTCATTGACTTTAATGAATCAAGTTTCATAAGGAAAAAGGCCTTAATATTTATTACTTGTAAACAAAGGCATACTAGTTGTAAATCAATGAAATTTTTTAAAGAAAAGGAATCCTTACAATTTTCTTCTCTTTTTTTGTGCAAATTTTAAATAGCTTGAAAAAATGAAAAGTTTGTATGTTTTGTGCTTCTAATTTTATCGTAGTTATTGCTGATTTAAGGTAACACAAATTTTGATACTTTTCCATCATGAAATATTTTTTTCTTCTCTATAACCTTTTTTGATATAATAAAATTATGTAAAAACAATTGCTAGGAATATTCAACTGCAAAAAATTAAAAAAATTTTAATCCCTTAAAAAATAAAAATAATTTAATTTTAATACCAAGTTAGTATAGACTCAAGCGACTTGAAATTGATAAATTGCAAGTAAGGCCTTTTTATTGCTATTCTTATAAATTTCAGTAAATGTAGCTAAAGATCTAATTGAACAAGGAATTGCAAATTGGTTCACTGCTACTTTTAATTTGGGAAGAAATTGTACTGTAATGTTTAAAGAACCTGTTATAAAAAACTTTTTTTTGATCAATAATCTTTTTTCCTGGCATTAAAATTAAAATTTCCTGGTTATATAAAGTACTATTTCTTTACGAGATAAGGATCATGTTTTTTTGAAGGTGATTACTCTTTCACTTTGGTTTTTTGACCTTTTTGTTTTGCTGTTTAGAAAGAAACTTGCTTAACCAAGACTTGAATACAAGATAAGACCATAACCTGATCAGGTCTAAGAACATTCTAACTTTTGTCTAAGTTAGAATGTGCATGGATTTGAATAGGTTTCTGAAAATCCAGCTTCTAATGCTATTTGCTACCTAAAGTTGCAATTGGCTTCTTTCTTAATCCAGACTTATGTTAAACATTTCCCTGTTCTTTTATAATCTCTTTCACTTTGAAAATAGTTTTCTCTTATGCTTCAGTTGAACTCAGTGTAAAGAAAAGCCACATTTTCTTCTCTTTTGGTTTCCATTACAATCCAAAAAAAGAATTGGAAAGAATAAAATTTTTTCTCCTATTTTTATGAAGTTCTTCTGTAAAATGAACTGAAAGAAAAAAAAATTTTTTTCAACACAATACCAAACAAAATGTTTTTATTTTGGCACAAAATTTATTAAGTATTAAGTAAAAATATCTAAATAATTTTATCAAATTATTTTTTGATTTATAGAAATCTCTTGACAATGTTCTTAATGATTCATCAGGAAGTTGAAATATCTATCGACATTAACATGGCATTAGAGTATTTTCTTCCACCATTTCTTAGTTTTATTTCTGAAACTGAAAGTTTTCAAGATGATGTTAAGACTGATGGAAACCGCTTCAGATACAAAGTAAGTAATTTTTATTAAATCTGACTTTGGTAGTTGTTTGATTTTGAATCAGCTATTTATGGGCCTTTTTTTTAGCTTTTAGGCAATTTTTTTCCTTTATTGCTTGTTATCTACAAGATTTTTACATCAATTTTATTCAGTTCCCAGGGTTATTTCATTCTTCAAACTCATTTGTTCACAATATCACTGTTACGTTGGATGATACAAAATGCCCTCTGTCTGGTGTGTTTTTATTAGATATACCAATGATGCTAACTTTTCATAATGCTTCGGGAAAATGCTGGGCATTTACAAAAAATATTCAAAAGAGTGTAAGATGTATAAATATGAGTAGCAAAGAAGTCAATGATGTTCAAGCATCTAAAGGTCCATCTAAATGTTTATATAAATTATCTCTGCTATTTATTTTCTCAAGTTTGTCATCAAATTTTCATCATTAAGTTTTAAAATCTTCTTTGTTATATTAAGTTAATCTTAAACAGTTCAATTGATCAAATTAATTTATGCTCTAAATTTTAGATGTAATTCTTTTGTCATTTAATCTAAATCTAATTCTGATTGTGACTTATTTGCTTTTCTATTATCTGTAGAAAACTACAAGCGTGAAATATTTTGGGATGATGAAAACTCTCATGTTTATGTATGCATGAATCAACATTTTGACAGGTAAACTTAATGCATGCTTTGATTAAATGCAGACAGACCTGTTTGCGAAATTGTTCAATATAAAAGTACTTGGATGGTATACTGTTACCTTTGGATAATATATTGTTTAAAAACTCTTTAACTTAGCACCAAAACAGCATGCTATTTTTCAAATGATGATGAAAATTTATGGACAAGTAAGTTAAAAGTTTTCCTTTTGTGAGCTGTTAATATCTTAAAACCACTCTTATATGTTACTATTTTTTTTTTCTTTTTTTTTTTTTTTCCTATATTAATTATTTATTTAAGAATTTTCATGAAGTTCCTTTTTCATGATTAAAATCCTTTTGCTTCGAAGGAAATATTTTTGTCAGATATGTTCTCAAAGAAAAATAATAAAATTCAGATGGCTCAGTAATCAGAGGTTAAAAAACTTCATAGACATCACTGACGAATTGAAGTCAACAAAAAGAATAAAAATTGATGTAGAAGTTGTTGATAAAATTAAAATATTTTCTTGCTTTCTAGATATTTTGAAACTCATAGGCACAGGATATCCATCAAATTTATTAAATAAAGTTCCACAGTAAAATCAAAAAGTTATAAGATATTTAGCAGGGGAAAACTGTGATTAAGAGAGACTTCTTTTAAACCTTTAAAAACTCACCTGTCGCATTGGTTTAAATCAGGACTGTTGATCGATTAACTAATTATTAGTATGATTTTACACATATAATTCTCTGACTACATGATTTTAAGTGTGCAAAAGAAATAAAGGAAGCCACGCTGCAGTGGTTCAAATCACTATCAGTTGATTTATTTGAAATGAATCTAAAAAGATTGTATTACCGTTATAAAGATGCAAAAAGGTTTGATGAAGACCAAATTGCATAGAAATAACACTCTTGCTTATGTTATTATTATGGGATCTAAAGTATTGGTAAATTCCGAAAATTTTTTTGAACATGCCAAGTATGGAAGTAGTTACATGAATTTTTTATCTTATTCAAAATACTATTTGCGCAATATCATTTTTACTAAAAAATTTCATGAAATTCTTTTTTTCATTTCTTAAAAAAACACCATAACCTGTATGCTTTTTTGAAAATTCATGCAAATGTTATTTATTGTATCTATTAGATAATCTTGCCGATAATTAAGTTTTTTGCATAAAGTGGTTTTTATTTAAGATGTAGACATCCGCATTGGTTCTATTCTGGGTCGTCACATGTTAACTAAAGAGCTTTACGCAATCCATCGTAATCAAAAAACATATATGATGTTTCATAACACCATTAAGATGTGGTTGGCTTTAACAAACGAACAGTTCAAAAATATGGCGTTTTATATTAGTTCATTTTGGCGAAGGAGCTTCGAAGACGATTCTGACTAAGTTTTCACTCTCGGCCCAAACCAATGGTTAGGTAAAAGAGTTAGTTGTTTTTGAAATAAGTATGATATATGTATAAGATATTTCAAGTTCATCTTAACTGAGTCAATTAAAGTTTTGCATGAATTTCATTAATATTTCTTACAAATTTATATCACCAAATTATCACACATGAATTTTTATAATTGTTATATTTCACAACATAAAAATTTGAGAATGATAACAATTACGAAAATTATTAACTAAAAACATCATTCGTTACTTAGAATTAGTAATCAATGTTTTTAATGTTAAGTGATTTATTTTTTGATTACTCTGGAATTCTGTTTTGGCATCTAATTAAGTTTCAAGCTCATAAAAATCATTCAAAATAATTCATCTTTATATTTTGGCTTTTTTATCTTTCACTGAATGATTGACAATTTCCACAAGCTTTCTTGAGGTTTAAAATTGGTCAGACTACATCATTACAGGCTTCACAAAATTTCCACCAAACGATTCCTTATCTACTTTGGGAGTGTGTTTTGGATTGTCTTTTTGTTGGAATATTAGGCGGTGTGAATAAAAATGAGCAATTGCTTTTACTCAGTAATTGGTCAGCTTTACGTGAATACAAACTTCAACAACTTTTCTTTAGTTTTTATTCACGTAAAATTGAGCAATTCCTGAGTAAATAGCTTACCTTTACGTGAATAAAAATATGAGGAAAACTGCTGAAGTTTTTTATTCACGTAAAGCTGACCAATTACTGAGTAAAAGCAATTGCTCATTTTTATTCACCCGGCCTATTGCTCCAAAAGCACATAGCAAAAGCAATTGCTCATTTTTCTTCACACCGCTTATCGTTTGTAATGATGAGCATTTTTGTTGTTGGAATATTGTTGCAATGATGAACATTTTGCCCTCTAATTTCAGTTTTAGGATAAAATACCCTATATCTTTAAATATTTTGCTATATTTCAATATTTCTGATATTCCTGCGCGTATTTGTAATTCCTTTTGTTTTTTAAGTTAAAAAGTTTTTTTGTAATTTAACAGGCAACGCGGAAGGTTTATTTTATCGCAAACTGGAAAATGATCCTTGGTCACTTAGAGC
The DNA here is from genome assembly GCA_014706445.1 of Hydra viridissima. Classification (NCBI taxonomy): domain Eukaryota; kingdom Metazoa; phylum Cnidaria; class Hydrozoa; order Anthoathecata; family Hydridae; genus Hydra; species Hydra viridissima. The sequence continues at coordinate 255,013 of QPEY01000103.1, forward strand.
AAAATGGCATCATTGAGGAGTTGTTTTTTAGTAATAATATTTATTGTTTGAAAATTTATTTTGTGAAAAAATTTTTCTACAGGGTTCTACACTTTTTTTTCAAGTTATTTGTATTATTATAAGCTCAAACATAATTTTCCCGTCGCAGATAAACTCATTTGGTAACCCATTATAAGTAGATAATCATTACGTACTATTACATTCATTATGTGCGCATTATACTCAAAATGGAATAATTCTTCCATCCGAACGTTCGGTTGTAAATTTTTGCCGAAAACCTTACGGTTAAGCTGCTAAACCTTTGCAATCTCCAAATTTGTCTTAAACGTTTATTTTGAAATGAAAGCAGTGATTAGCATGTTTATATAAGTGAAACTTGCAAAGTTTAACGAATTTGAGGCTGTGGCTAATCTCAAGAGTTAGGGTTGAAAAACTTAAAAGTGTATTTTGATGCATCAGAATTAGGAAACTTTGTCTGGCCCACCATCGGCCGACAAGCATGGCCCAAGCCAAGTGTTGCTCACCGTTTAATGCATGGTCCATGCATGGCAGCCGTTTTTCGACCAGCGTTTAGCCGTTGCTTCACCAATACTTATTTTTGTTATTTTTAGTTCGTTTTTTTTTTAAATTACTTTAAACCGGCGTTTATACGTTGCTTTGTCATTGCTCATTTTTATGTTATTTTTGCTTTATTATTATTATTTTGTTACTTTTTTTAAAAACTAATACTTAGCACATAAGAGAATTTAAATTAAGAGGAATTCCTCGTTCTTCCTTTGTACAAAGACGTAATAAATTGCCGGAGGAAAAATATGAAAATAACTCAATGTTTACTTAACTCAAAAAAGGTATACGCGAAAATATAACTGATGAGATATTTCAAAATATTATAAAATGGAATGTAGAAAATTAAGTCCACCGTTTTTGCAATACGCTTTATATTGATAAATATTTTACATTT
>QPEY01000103.1:268054-278054 GCA_014706445.1 Hydra viridissima
TCTCCAAATCAACTTGCCTCCAAAATATCTTTTGACGGCGGACCCCAGTGGCTTTCGCCTCCCGATTGGCGGCGGCATCCAAAACATTCTGCCTCCAAAAATATGTTCTGGCTGCTGCCGCCAATCGGGAGGCAAAAGCCACTGAAGGCGGTCTCCAAATCAACTTGCCTCCAAAATATCTTCTGACGGCGGTCCCCAGTGGCTTTCGCCTCCCGATTGGCGGTGGCATCCAAAAAATTCTGCCTCCAAAACAAAGTTCTAACGGCGGCCTCCAATTGGGAGGCGGAAGCATCTGGAGGTGGAAGCCAGAATATTCTGCAGGCAAAAAAAGCTTTGGGAAGCGGCCGCCAATAGCTGCGGAAGAAACGCGGAGGCGAGAAGATTTTTGCCGTTTATCATCTCTGAAGTGATGGAAAGAATTAACGTGGTTTCCTTTATATTATGGCTTTTAACAAGAAACTATTGTAAATATAATACGAGCGGTTTTTTACGGCGGTATTTGAGGGATTTTTATGGATTTTGAGAAGTGTAAATTATATGCGAATATTCTGCAGGGAGAAGAGAAGATGTAGAATCCGCAACATTGAATTTGGTGCAAGAAAGCGATGCCAACTTTTATTTGACATTTATCTACGCCATTCAGCTAAACAGCAACTGTATTAAATTTTTCTTTTTAAGAAAAAAAAAAAAAAGAAAGAAAGAAACAGGTTGCTCATAATTTCGTAGAGTTCGCAGGGGCACAAAGGTCTGAATTGAGTCCACAAATTTTTAAAAAATCACGAAAACCTTTCGGCCTCAATCAGTATAATGTTCATTTAGTAGTGTGCTTGAAATATTTTTTTTAGGATTCACCAAAAAAACTTTTAACATTTGACCGCACCAATACCGACCTCCAGGGTCAAAAAGGCCCAAATTTTTTATCCTGGAGGGATTGCTTGTATCGCTTCATAATATTAAAGGGAACGTTATCAATGTTCTGCGGTATACTTTTTTGTCAGAGATTTCAATGAATAAATCTACTTAAACTCGTCAAACTTTATAAAATTCTCAATTTTTTATGCATTTTTTCCGAAACTATTATAGCTGGGAAAAGGCTTTAAGAAAACCTTTTGGCAGCATTTTACGATCGCTCTAAATACCGATTAATACAATTTTCTAAAGATAGCCCATCTTGGTTAAAAGTCCGAGAATAATTGTATTAGTAAACAATTAAAGGGACCATATTGATTAAATATAGATCCAGTCATCTGATGCCTTTTTTTGATATTTAGTGTTTTTTCGTTTATTAGATCTTTTTACTTTTAACATTTAACCGCAACAATGCCTTCCTACCGGGTCAAAAAAGCCCAGGTTTTTGCCTTATTTTAAATTTATGCGTTTATTTTTTAACTTTTTGGGAAATAATAAAAAAAGACAATCCTGCATTTTTTTGTGCTCAACATCTCATAAACAGTAAAAAAAATTATAATTCTATTGTTTTAGTAAAAAACTGGTTATAAAACATCTTAAATTACCTACCAAAAAAACGCTACTTTTATAAAAAAAATTGCTTGTGATTTTTAATTAAACTGTTTCCGTCAAATTCCGTCAATTTCAATCAGTAACTAATATCTTATTATAAATCGGAACTTTTAAATAGGGGATAGAGAGGAGCATTGGTGCAGGTTGAGCAAATACAGTTGAAAAATAGCGAAAAATAATTGCTTTCAATTTTTTCTGATATATTTTTGTTTTTTAATTTCTTTTCAAAACGTGCAAATTCTCGCCCCTTTCTCATTAATGTCTTTTTTTTTCATACTCTCAAAGTTGATGATAATTAATTGATAAAGAATTGAGAGCTACGAAGAAGACTCACAAGCTTTTCATAAATAATCGCAATACTTCATTATCTTCTAGATCTTTTCCAATGGAGATTTGTTACTTAAAAGAGCAAAGGCTGGGACCTTGTAAAGGCGAGAACATTTACAATTGCTACACCAGCAATTTTTGCTATTGGAATTACCTTTTAGCATTTTCCATCACTTGTATTTGATCCAATATGAATGCTTATATCTCTACTGCTATTATTCTTCAAATCCTTTGCTGTGGTGGCTACAAATCTTATTTGAGTGGTGGCTACAATTCTTATCTGAAAGGTGGCTACAATTCTTATCTGAAAGGTGGCTACAATTCTTATCTGAGTGGTGGCTACAATTCTTATCTGAGTGGTGGCTACAATTCTTATCTGAGTGGTGGCTACAATTCTTATCTGAGTGATAACCGCACCGAAGACGGTTTTAATTTTTTCGTGATGATTATTTCACAGCGAAGTGAATGTCTTTCGCGGTGATTGTTTCATGGTGAACTTTAAAAATGTTTCTGTCCTAAAAAACTAAATGTTTATACGTGATCGTATGGGTTAAAATATCTAACGGAGTTATTTGGTTTCTATGGAAACATTGAAATTTACGATTTGCTCAGTTAGACATCTCTTTTTTTCAAAGCGAATTTTTGAGTTATTCAGCTTAAAGTATATAAATAAACGCTTTGCACCAAGCAACGTTACTAATACCATTTGCGTTCTCAAAAGTTCTCTACTGCAATACTTGTTCGTAAACCCTTTATCTCAAAATCTTTCTCCTGAATTTCTTTCTTTTTTTTCATTTTTTTTTTTTCATCATACTTTCGATGCTCTTCGAAGAAAACGAAAACGTTGGCTTTTAATCTACGCCGCATTTTCAACCAATGTTGACCTTGAATACGTCATAATTAAGCTGAAAAAATAAAGTAACCAGCCGAAAGATTATAACAAAGTTCGGTTAAAAGTTCAAATAAAAATACATGCAGAATATTTTTGAGTTTTGTCTTGATAATAATTGGTTTGTTGTACGTTAAGTAAAATGCGTTCAGCAAAATAAACGTTTTAATTACAAAAACGTTCCTGAAGTTTGTACTTTAAATATTTAACACTTAAAAAATTATTAATACAATGATTTTTCAAGTACTTTTTTCAATATTGGTAAGAAGCTATTTTGTTTTATTTAAATGGTTTTAAAAAAATTTAGTTTGATGCTAATATGAGAGCCTTTTTTTTCTTCTTCTTCTTTAAATACTTTTCTTTTTGATGTTTCTTTTCTTCCTTTCAAAGATTTTACTTTCAATGAAAAATATTTTTGCAAGGTTATTTTTATTTTCTTTTTTTAGCCTTTGTTCTATTCAATTACAATTAGCCCACAAACTAGTAAGTTTATCATTATAGAACTGTAATATAACGGAATAAAAATGAAATTATCGTTTTTAGAATACAGTGCGTCGTCCATTTACGATTAAATCTATTTATACTTGTTAAATGTAAAGGCCGGCGTTTTAAAAAAACGTTTTAAGACTTTTCTCTTTTTTTTTTGTTTCAAGAAAGTTTTTCGTGCGATTACTTGCCTTATTTTGAATCATCTAAGAAATTTAATTTTGGGTCTTGATTAATTTAACATTGTTTAAGATTTGTGAGTTATAACAAGACTTTAGAATCATGTAAACTTTAGGATTGTAGTAAAAAAAAACAAAGACTTGAACAGCGATTTTAAATTTTTATTTGAAAAATTAGGATGTTATACATACATATATGTATATATATATATATATATATATATATATATATATATATATATATATATATATATATATATATATATATATATATATATATATATATATATATATATTTTTTTTTTTTTTTTTTTTTTTTTTTTTTTTTTTTTTTTTTTTTTTTTTTTTTTTTTTTTTTTTTTTTTTTTTTTTTTTTTTTTTTTTTTTTTTTTTTTTTTTTTTTTTNTTTCTCTAGATCATTTCTTTCTGCTTTTTTTAGATTTTCTTTGTTAACTGTTCTTTCACATTTTTCATTATTGGCCCACATTTTTAAACAAAATTTAGTTGTTACAGTTATTTTAAAAATGAACTATATAAAAAGATTCGCGTTACATCCAAACGTACCTCATATATATTGCCCAATACTGATTCAACTCCATCATTAAAGAAAGAAACTCGAGAAATTTTTTTTTAACTTAAGTTTTACGCCGTTTAATTTTGATAATATATTGTTTAGCATACCCTTTTATAAAAAGTATACAGTTACACTTCGTTCCGGTGGTTTTCTTTAAGAAAGCTTACATTTTGGAAATAAAGTTCGAATAAACTGTAAAAATCATAAAATACGGTATAAAAAACTTGCGGTATAGTATAAAAAACATGCGGTATATTATAAAAAAATTACGTCAAATATAAAAAAGATAAAAGCGTTTAATTTTTTTTAACATGCTCATAATATAATTATGGGGTTTTTACCTTTTTTTAACAAATTTCGGCGAGTTTTGATTTTGGTTTTGGTTTCACACAAGTCCGGAATTGTTTCGTTTACAAGTTCGGTAATTGTTTTGTTTACAGCTTTACTGAACCGAAATTTGGATAAAGTTTTTGTTTTGAGTTTTAGCTGAAAATTTGATTTCGGATGTCAACTACTCGGATTGTTTGGAAAGTAAAAACACATCACACATCTCTAAATCAGTAAAGTCTTATTAATGAGCATCTTATAACAATATCTGTGATTTTTAATATAGTTTTGGTTTTTCTATATATCAATCTTTTCCTCTTGAAATTATTAATTTTTTAAACATTTTATCCATGAAGTAAATTAGCATAAAAAAAAGAAAAAATGTTTTAAAAAATGAGCAAATTATAAAGAGTAGCAAAAATGTTAAACATTGACGTTAAGTGAAAATGTCATTTGAACACTCAAAATTTTCAAAATTTTCAAAAAAAACCAAATTTTCAAATATTGAAAATCTTTTTTTTTTTTTTTGAAAAAAAACTTTCTAGTATAACTCAGCAAATGTTGTAAAGATTAGAAGACTTACGTTATCTTTCGATAACTTCATACCCCTGTTAAACATGGATCTTCCTCAAAAAATGGGCTTCGACTTCGGACTTAAATTTGTACTTCGTCCACGCAACTTCGACTTCGACTTCGAAGTCCAAAAACAACAGAATTTTACCGAAACGGAGCGAAGAATTTCGCCTAACTTCGTCTAACTTCGCCTAACTTCGCCTAACTTCGCCAAACCACTGTTTGATTAAAACTTTAAGAGTTATCAAAATAACAATTAACTTTAAATAAACGCTTCTAGCTTAACGTTTTATTTGCCACCACCCAATCTTAATTAACACTTCGCAAATTATATGATAACTTCGTAAGGTTCGCTGTTAAATAAATTTTATGATTAAGATGTTTTAATCTAATAAAAAAATAATGCTTTAAAACAAAAATGAAAAAACAACGTCCTTACCCCACAGCCCATCAGCGCGCCGACATCTACGGGGCCATAAACAAGTTGTACCTCTACGAGGACGGAATGGCCAGTCAGGTCATCCTACCGAAGACCATCACCAACTCAACCTAGTTAGCTCGAGGCAAGCAGAAATCTAACTTCAAAGAATTTACCAGTAAACATTTTAACTCAAGTTAGAGTCATCATCATCTGAATAATTTGGCTACTTTTCACCAGCTCCTGACTTTGACGTGTCAGCGATCTTGGCCTTCTCGTTTGTATTCAAACCGCTTTGATTGAACTTTGATCAAACTTTGACCAAAATATATAAGGAATAATACTCACTTTTGAGGAGTAATGACATTGCAGGCGTCAGACTAAACTCTCTCTGAGGCTGTGATGGTCACTGGGATGCCGAAAATCAATCTGCTGAAGTAGAGGCAGGTTTGATTTTCCAGTACGTCAAGATGTGGATGTTGATGTTTGTAACTTGAGGAACCTGGTTGAGTCAGACGTCAATTTCCGAATCGATATGAGTTCCCTGTGATAGTTGTGCCATGGTGCTGCTGGTTTAGTTACTGTAGTCGACTGACGCCATCCAGTTTGATGCATCCATCCCCTTATCCAGAATCGCCTATTCCACAAGATTGATCGGAAGATTGCAGGTGGCCGGGAACTTCATTATGTTCAGATCATAATGCAGCTGCAGGTTTCTAGTCATTAGGTACTTAGAAGGAGATATTTGTTAATTGGAGTCGTCAAATGCGTCTTCGTTAAGGCGATCCTCTAGCTTTTACTAATCTCACCAAACAGCTGAGTCTGAACCTTATTGAACCTGATCTCGGTGACCATCAAGACCTTTTCTTCATTCACCTGAACCAAAACAGATTATCTATTAGAAGAAATCCTTTTGTTGTATGAAATTTAATTGAAGTTGACAAAGTTGGACGAAGTTTGAAATGTTGATAGAAATTGCATACAAAAAGTTGATAACTTCTACTTCTTTTGCCTTCTACTTCAGCTGGGTTTCCATAGCATCATTCACCTTGACGGCTTGACCCGGGTGCATCGATTTGAGGTGGTCGGATATGCCTAATGCGACACACTTTGCAGAAACCGCCTCCGACGCAATGAACTGATCTAGCGTCTGACAGTACTTGAGCTTCAAAATTGACGTTCACCTCCGGCTGAGATATCTTGATAGGTAATTTGAAGATTGGAAGCTGCCGGCTGGCTTTTGACCAAAAATGAATTAAGACTTGACAACTTGTGCCATGACCGATTCTGATTGGTTCTCAGAATACAATTCCTCTGATTGTATATTTCAGTTTAACAATAAAAATAATTGAAAACAAATTTAGAAAACTGTGTTTCATCTCGTAAATCGATAGAAAGAGTAGGAATTTTTTAAAAAAGCATTTTAACAAAACAGTTAAAGGTGGTCTATTAACAGTTAAAGGTGGTCTGTCAAAGTTAGAAAATGTTCGAAACCGAATTCAATGACCGAAGTTGGTTGAATAAAATTTTTTAACTTCACTTACGCTTCGACGAAGTTAACGGTGGTTTCCGAAGTCTTAAAAAATTAAAAATCCTTCGAACTTCGTAAAGTTCGTTTCGTATCACTTCGTTTTTGACGTCGTCGAAATTTTTCTCCCATCCTTAATCTCTGCGTATATATCAATGAATTTGAAAGAAGTTTTCCGCGCATGTCATATAAAAAAAAAAATCTTTGGCCATTTTTTCTTAAATAAAAAATTGCTCAATTTTTCAATTTTTTTTTTTTTTTACAAGATAGAAGTCTTTTTTAATAATAGAAAACTTGAAATTTTCGCAAAATGAATTTTTCAAAAATACTTTTCTTCTAAGGAGTGTTCTCACCACGAAAATGTTCGCAGAATTCATACTTTGGGTTTTAGATTTTGCGTTGTTTTAGGAAAACGTGCGTTTGTAAATCTTCATGTGTTAGTTTTCTAAACGAAGAAAACTTGTTTAAAGTATATATTTAATATTTTAAAAATGACTAAATGTCAAAATAATTTAAAAACAATGATACAAATTTTCTAAATCATTTCGAAAATGTAATTAATACGTGAATGATTTTGAGTGTAAAAATTATTATTATTTTTTTTTTTGTGTTTTCACTTATTTACAAAAAATGTGTGACAGATTCTTTTAGCTTCACCTAATACTGCTTTTCTACATTAAGTTTTTTTCTAAGAACTCATAAGCTTCGATAAAACCTTTACGGATTCTTCTATTTTCAATAAAAAACCAATTTTGGGATTGCAACGTCCTATGTAATCTGCGTTAAGAACATATAGCTGGAACTTTTTTTTCTTGAATCAGAAGCTTTATTTAGCAAACTGAACACAACTCGACCCATTCTCTTTACTTTGTTTATTTAGCAAACTGAACACAACTCGACCCATTCTCTTTCCTTTGTTATAGAGATACTGAATAGCAAATTACAATTTGTTCTTTAATATGTTGTTTAAGTTTTGCTTAATAAAACATTTCAAATTCCTTTACCTTTTTTTTATTTTTTTGGGTTTCTAAGAATCATGGAGTATTTGGAGCGAATGGTCATCATGCAATGTGACATGCGGTTATGGTTTTGCTCAGAGATCACGTAATTGCACTAACGAATCCTATTTTAAGCCTTGTGATGGTGAAAACAGCGAACTAAAACAATGTTTAAATGTAGCATCTTGTAAAAGTAAGGAACTTTTATGTATAATGCATCTTTAGTTGAAGCCTCCCGGCTTCTTGTTTACCAAAAGCACTGGGCCTCGTGTTTTTAAGATGTAGATGCTCTTATGAATTCAGAGTTGTCAGTGTAACATTATGAACCTTTTCGCCTCCAAATTTCTGCTTAACATTAAGTTTAAGTAAATAAGCTGAGGACTGTTAACTAAACATTTACAATTTTGTAGTGTTATGGAGTGAATGGTCAATTTGGTCAACATGCAATGTTTCTTGCGGAAATGGCTTCAAAAATAGAACAAGGTTGTGCGATAAAAAGAATAATACGTTGGAATGGTGTTTTGGAAACAGCACAGAAACAATGGGCTGTTTTGATAACACAACTTGTGAAGGTAAAAACTTTAAAGTAATGATCATCTTTGCCACCAAAACTTGTTTTTTCAGTATGCTAAATAAAGCTCTATTAAGTTACTATCTTTTTTAGAATTATGGTTCAGTTGGAGCACCTGGTCGAGTTGTGTTCAGTATGCTAAATAAAGCTCTATTAAATTACTATCTTTTTTAGAATTATGGTTCAGTTGGAGCACCTGGTCGAGTTGTGTTCAGTTGAACGGTTTTGGTACAAAAAAAAGGTCACGCAAATGCAAAAAGTTACCAGCAACTGGAAGTTGCTTTGGTAAATATATAGAAGAAGTAAACTGCTCCCAAACACCCTTTCAGGGTCAGTTGTTTTAATGCAAGTGTTAGCTATACTTAATTAGATTTCGTTAAATTGCATAACACTCAACAGAGTGTAACTTACTATTACCTTTTAAATTTAGATTTTAAAAGATTGTTTTAAAACATGTGCCATTTAGATATGATTTGCGTATCGCAATTTCTCATGACGTACTGTTTTTTTGGACTTTTAGAAACTTTTTCGCTTATATGGAATGTTTCTTTTGAGCGTTTCTCTGAGCGGTAAGATTTAAAGTTGTGTTTAACAGTAAATTTATGAGCATTACTGTGTTATAGGTTGCTAAGATACCTCTTGTTTACTTGATTTTTAAATGCTTTTTCCACAGAAGTTTTATTTCAATGAAGTTTGGAATGTTTATTTCTGAGATGTTGATTGGAATGGATAATTTAATATTGGAGTATTTTTTGCCTTCATATTTTGATTTTTTCAATGAAAGTCCCCTAGAAAGTGGTTTCATCAAGACAGACATTAACCGTTTGAAATACAAGGTACGTAATCCATAAAAGATTGTGGTGTTTTAATTAAACATTTATTACAAATATGTCAAACTTACATCGAGAGCGGGTGGTGCGCAACTACTAGAGGTAACACCGGGAGGGCATTTATCATAAGACCAGAAAGAGTTGTTGAAAGAAATCATTCAACGTTATTTGAACTACATTAGGCTATCATCTACTGCGTTTATTCTGTTTGAGGATGGTACAATGTCAGATGTTAGTAGTGTGATTTCAAGTTTTCTTTCGAGCCCCCAATGGTTTTTTGGGGTTATTTAGATTTTTATAATTTTTGTGCCAGCATTTGAGATATATCATAGCACGCAGAACACATTAACACTCTTATACACAAAAGCAGACAAACTGTATTCTGTTTAAAAAAAAAACAACTCTGTATTTTTTTCATGCATACATATTATCACGCAAATAAGGGTAAAGAATTTTATTTACTATAAGACGCCTTCGCGTTGTCTTCCGTCAAACTTTCCGGTAGAGTTCATCAAGACAAATACTGCTACCTCAATCATTTCAGATCCAGGGGTACGAGTAATTGAGATACAAATGCAATACTGATCGTCTAAAAAAAGAAATCATATGCTTTGTAACTGCGCCTTAGAGACAGCCGTTTCACTTTAGGAGGGATTATCGTAAATCCTTACCGATGGTGAACTCTCAGTGGACGAATTTAAACTATTAGAGTACATTTACCATGACATTCATATGCCTTGTTAACTTGAAGGTTCATAAAATACCTATAGATGGTGCTG
>QPEY01000103.1:283054-284416 GCA_014706445.1 Hydra viridissima
GAAATAAATATTACGTTTATTAATTGCTTTTGAAGAAATTAATCACTTGTATATTTCAAAAATTGATATTAAAAATTGATGTAAAAGTTTTATTCCAACAAATTGAATGCTATTTTAAGTGTATTTATTTTTTTGAATTTAACTCTAGGTGCTTACCACATCATAAATTGTAATTTTTATTACATATTGTATATTATTTATGTGCTTATCACATCTTAGCAATTGTAGGTGAGCAAATCTTTGAACATGAAGCAAATTTCCATTTTTGTAAAGTATAATGCAATAACGTTATGACGTAATTCAATTTTAAACTTTTTAATTTACTCCACGTGGCTCTCTAATTTACTGAATGGTTTTTTGGGTGCGAATTTAACTTTTAGTTTGCTTTAAAAAAATATTGAACCGTATCGTTTTTATGCAAGATAGTAGTTTATTAAAAAATAACAAAATAAACAGAAAACTTAAGGGCAAAATTTTAAAAAAATTTTGGGAAAAATTTGCGGTTTATTCATTAGGCAATAGGGGTACGCGAGTACGTTGAGGATATGATAGACGTAAGCACGCCACATAAAGTTATTCACATTATTTTATTTTAACAAAAACTTTTTTTAACAATATTTTCTTATGATCATACATGTCTTAGGTTTAGATACTTGTGTGGGTTCTGTTATTGGTCATCACTCAGTAACAAAAGAACTGTATGCAATTCATCGCAATCAGAAAATCTACCTAAAGTTCCATCATATTCACAAGAAATGGCTAGCACTTACCAATCAATATTTTAAGGACACTGCATTTGAGTATCTTAGCCCACGTGCTGTGAGAAATTTAGAAGATAACTTAGAAGTCATTAGATTTGGAACGAGCCTATGGATGGGTGAGTTTTTTTATTTCTTTGTTCTTCTGTTTTTGCTTTCAGCATAATTCTCATGAAGCTCTTTTAATGACGTGCAGGAAACGAAGAAGGACTTTTCAGTCGTAAATATGCAACTGATTTGTGGGTACTTAAAGTAAATTGGCATCGTTTATGAATAACGGACTGTGATTCTAGAATGTGCTTTTAGAAAGATTTTAGAATGACGGTTAACAAATGTGTTTTGAATTCAAATCTGCATTTGAATATTACGTTTTTTTGTTAAAATCTTTTTTGTGATTACTTTTTACAATCAACATTTATTTTTTTTATAGATTTAACTTTGTTTTTAACAATAAAAGTATTAATGCTAAGCTTTATGTTGTTCTAAAAGCTAATGGGTTTTTTTTTAATCATGTCTGGTTTTAAAATACCCTTTCCAATATAGGCTCCTAATGTATATGTACATTACACGTTTTTCTTTTTCTTTTTTTTTTTTTTTTTTTTTT
>QPEY01000103.1:291921-306851 GCA_014706445.1 Hydra viridissima
AAAAAATTAACCTATTAAGGGGGGGGGGGGGGGGAGAGAAAGTGTAATAGCGCCTTATATTTTATGCATAAATTTATTTTAGACAAGTTGTTTATTATAATTATATAATATAGGTCAATATAATTGTTGTTCATGCTGATGTGTTTTTAAAAGATGTGTGGCTATGAAAATAGCCTTTTAATTTATCAGTCACATAAGATGCTGATGGGCATAGGCGCCGAGTTCACGGGGGCAACAGGGGCAGTGGCCCCCCTGGAAATTTATACTAATAATATATTATCACAGATTATCATGAGGGCGAGAGTATCTATTCGCCCCAGTAATAATCCGTGATTATATATTATTAGTATAAATTTTTGGGGGGACACTGCTTCTGTTGCCCCCGTGAACTCGGCGCCTATGCTGATGGGATATGCAAAAGAGAAATGCTGAAAAAAATTGGACATCTTTAAAATGCTGAGGTCGCATAAACTCGTGAAAATGTGAGAGCACGTTGCATGGCTATCTAAACGAGCATATAGTTAATAATAACATTTGGTAATGTTTTCTTAATATTTACTTTTTATAAAGTGATGAAAAAAAAAAATTATTACAACAAATAATGGAAAACAAGGAAGAATTAAAACAAGTATTTACCTGATGACATAACATTTTTTAAAATTTATAACATTCTATGTCATATGTAAACATGGTTTTTAAATTCAATTACAATGCGCAAGTGTTATTCCACTATCAACCTCCAACGTTTATTTCTTTTTTAAAATCATTCATGCGTGCATACTATTATTCTATTAAAATGCATTTCTATACTCTCCACCGTATTTAAAAAATACAGTATTGTTAATGATATTTCATAACAATTGGTCACCGACACATTTATCGTCTTAAAACAATTAATATTTTATTTGTAATAAACAATACTGTCATGAAGTCTCTTGAAAGTAAATCTAAGAGAGAATGCCTACTTAAACACTTGTTTTATCTGTTTTATATATCTTTATATAGTATGTATAAACAGGTTTTATTATTTCGATAGATTATTTTCATGAAAACCAGATACAACTAGACTTAGTAGATGTTTTGAGTTTAAAAAGGAAACCTTTGGATATGTGTTTAAAAATTAAAGAGAACATGATTATTATGAACAAAAATAATGATAAATAGGGTTTACCGCTGTAAACCCTATTTATCACATCACAAATCTCAGCTCTAAAGGTAAAAATAAATAGAAACCATGACAAGTGGGGAAAATACAAAAAATGTAACACTGATTGCAGCTATCAATACATTTACAAAGAGCATTCTACCATAGATTGCATTTCATATGTTAATTTTAAGGACTGTTTGTTAAATTGTGTTCCTCCAGAAGCTCTGAGAGTCGCTATTTTTTTTCAATTTTTAGTGAAAAGAGGTTAAATTTTAAAATAACTAATCCCGAGATTTTATCATCAACATCATTTTTATTGAAAATAACATGAGGTAAATAATCTTAATTTTATTATTTCACCAGAAGACCTCACCTAAAAGACAGCTGTTAACAAAAAGCTTATGAAAAAATAGCACATTTTAATAAATGCACCAAAAGTGGAAACCATTTTAATTGTAAAAGTGGATATTAAAAAGACATGTGAAAAACATTCTTTGAAAGTAAAAGAAAAAAAATTTTAAAAAGTTCACAATGAAATTTCCCTAAAAAAATGTTAGTTTTAAAGAAAAAACTAACATTTTTTTTAGGGAAATTTCATTGTGATGCTTAATTATGTACATCTCAAGTTGAATGGGAAAAAATATTTAAGGTTTTATATGACCAAATTTATTGAAGTTCATGGTTGACCATAACTTTAATGATACACATAGTTAATTATCTTAAGATGTAGGGACAAAAATAGTAAATTTATACAAGAAAATGACAATATTTATGGTGTAGAATTAGAAGTCATTCTAAAACTTCCATCAATATTTGCTGCTGAGGGGATCAACTATAAAATTTCAGTATCTCATATTTGATGTTAACCTGTTATCTCTAACCGTAACGGTTCATAGTTTAACAACATGCTTGCCGAAAAGAAAGGTTATGAGTTAATTTTAAGTTGCCTAAAGGGCGTATATAGTGATCAATCAAAGCCACAGTTCTTGAAGAAGACTGATTAAGGCTCTGTAACTTCATGAGCAATTGGTGTCACTGACTCCTATATCATGGTAGCTTGACATCTTAAAATGCTCTAAAACAAATGACCACTACCGACAAACATTAGTAACAATAACTGGAAAATTATCTTTATACATAATCGTGGAATTGTCGATAATTATAACTGAAGAACTATTTTATGGAGTGAATCGATTTGTGCACTGAACGGCTCAATTTTAACTATAAAGTCATTTTTAATTTTGTCATTTTAATATTTTCGAGTTTTCAACGCAAGTTTCATTCAGGGTGAAAATAATTCTATACAAACTGTCCTAAGATGAAACTTAGGTTGTCGTTGAAACTTTTAAATCCAGTTATTTAGTACAAAAAAGCTGAAAATATATTCTTCTAAATCATTTGCCTCAAACGCGATGATTTTTCTATGAAATATGAATAAATTATATGAAAAAAATATGTGTAAATAAAGTGGAGGCGTTAAATTTCATAAGAAATCTTTTAACTTGCCGACAGAGTAAGTTTAAATATCTCGATCAATCAAAAACATGCCGACAAGGTAAGTTTCAATATGTTTTATCGATTTAAAAAAAAATAAAATTTAAAAAGAAAAAATTCAAACAGNAAAAAATAAATTACTGTAACCTTTTTTTTTAACCTTTTGCAGATATGTCTTGTACTGACGATCCGAAAAATATCGACAGCTTCATTAGGTAAGCACACAGTTAAAAAGAAGTTTATACATAGAAATTTAAAAGCGGTTTTATGAAGTAATTATAAGTGATGAGAAGACCTTGCGAATTAATAAATTTTTTTAGTTTAATCAAATCTCGAAACGAATCAGCGGAGTTTTGAAAATCCGAATCAAGGCTTCGATTGCATTTTAATATGCACTTTCTTCCTCCAGAACTAACAAGCTTTCCACTCGTTTTTTATTTTATCATAATATGCTTAATAGTGAATATTAAAAAAATTAGGTCGCACAAACAGGTTTTTCAAACTGATGAATAAAACTCTCAAAACTAAATAATAATTTACAGGCCTTTCAGTCTCTTTTCAGAAACGGCCTCTTTCAGAAACGGCCTCTTTCAGAAACGGCCTCTTTCAGAAACGCCTCTAAAAGGTAACAAACGTTATGCAATAGAGGTAACAAACATTATGCACTATTCAATACAATAGGCTTGATTTACTTAGGGCCTGTTTATATGGAAAGCGGGCTGGCTCGGCAAACGAGCCAGCCCGTTTACCGAGATCTCGACGTCGTCCTTATTTCAACTTAATTTTATTCATATAAACGCAAAATAAAATTAAGTTAAAATATTGATGACGTCGAGATCTCGGCAAACGGGCTGGCTCGTTTGCCGAGCCAGCCCGCTTTCCATATAAACAGGCCGTTAGCCCACCCCGCTCTTACTTTTTGTTACTGTCATTACTTGAGCAAAAGTCTAGTTATGCATGGGAGTACTGATGATAAAATGATAGCCATCATCATGATTTTGTTAGTTAAGATAAATTTAAGTATCATATACGGATTGTTTATAAATTAAACAAATTTTAAAATCGTTTATAAATTAAACAAATTTTAAAATAGTTCATTTCGCGCGCATTTTTCTTTTCTTTACATTTTATTCCCGTTCTATATTTATGCCTTTTTAACTATGCTTTGATTAAGTTTGATTTTAACTTTCAATTTAGTTTAGCTTAAGTTGATAAAATAAAAGTCTGAATCTTGGAATTTTGTCTTACTTATAGTTTCACGCGGTTTAGTTCGTGAATTTTATTATCTGCATTCTGAAAACAATACCCTGAATTCAGCTATAAAAAATAATGCTAAGTTTCCGAAACATCCAGATTTTTATGAGTTGGTTGAATTGTTTAACAGCACTGTGTTAGGTGTAGCCAGTCCTTATGGAAGTCGGTTGCGTGGATGGTTTAATCCACCGTTGACTGGGAGTTATATGTTTTTTACTTGGTGCAACAAATCCTGCGAGTTGTACTTGAGCCGTACATCTGACCAAGAAGATAAGGTTTTAACAGTTGCACCTGTCCCAGAAATCGACAAGTAAGTTTTATTCACGTTCTTTTTGAATAAAAACTAAAATTAGATTTTTATTTATTACGCGTAGAATATTTTTATTGACACTCTTTAAAATTTTTATGCTTTTGTTTAAATGAAATTCAGCACGAAAACGATCGATACTAAACATGAAAATACCAAAAATTAGACATGCGCATTATGGGTGAAAAAGTATTTCGTTTTTAAAGTTCTTAATCTTAAATCATTTACATAGTTAACGAAAAACCGTTGTTTGTCAAGTTTTAGTTCTTTCTGTGGTCGCTGGAACTGCGGTTGATTAACTTTTTTCGTTAGAATCCCGTTTACTCGTCTCTTCTCACTCTGTTCGATGTTGGCTTTAATATAAATAAATTTGCCCACATTTTTCGTATCCAATTTTGATATAGCAAAAATACCTGCCGTTGAAAAACCACACTTGTCCGAAAATGAGAATAATACCTCTGAAAAGCACCGGAAAAACCCTTTGTTGGGAACAATATACACACCTTCCTGATATGAAAAATCCAAAAATTGAAATCTTTTATGACCGTCCGAGAAAAAAAATTCAATTTGTAGTTTTCGGCATTGTCCAAAAAGTTTGCAAAATGGTACAATATGTATCTTTGGAATAAAAATCATAAAAATAACTCAGATATCGTATTAAAAACATTTTGTTATTATTACAAAGCCCTAGTGAGTATTCTAAACAAGTTTTTGTACTTCCAGGAAAAAGCAGTTTTTGTCAAGTGTTAAATTCTGCATGACAACTTTTTTTTAACTTCAAAGCAAAAATGCCAAGTTCTGTTAAAAAACATGATGATTGTAGGAAAACAGCTTGTTTCCTAAGTTTGAACAAATGTACTCGAGAATTGACAAGTTTTTTGATAGAACAAATCAAAAAATCAGTTTCATTCACACTTGACTTTTCTGACTCACAAGTTCCAAGTGGAAAATGAAATACCTGCAGGGTTCTTTTAGGAAAAAAGTGCAAAGATGAAAATGTGGCTCTCCCAAAACTTTATGATTTCAAAGAAGTCCTGGTTAGACCGGAGACACGTGTTAGACCTTGTGTCTCCGTGCATTATTTGTTGAATTGGTCAGTTGAAAGCACTTCAAAAGCACCCTTTGGACAAATCAGAATCTTCAGGAGCTTCACAAAATCAAAGAAAATATTCAGGCTGTCTCACACTTGTTGCAAGAGGAATGTCACATCAGTGCAATCAATACACCTTCAGAGAAAATCTTAAAGAACTTGTATCAAAGGATCCAAAAGCCAGTGAACAAATTGCATCGATTGCGCAATTCTGACAGTCCTCACCTCATGGAACTGTCAGAATTGCGCAAAGTAGTGGAGGCCATCCCATGCCAATTACTCCAGGTAAAGGGAATCTTGCTTAATACTTCAAAAGTAAAAGTACTACATAAAATGTTTTGCAGGTCCCTCAAACCCCAAATAGACTGTTTGGTGATGTACCACTTCTACGAGCTCAAGATCTTGTCTGCCTACAAAACAACACTGGACTGTCAAGCAACAACATCAAAAAACTTGCGTCTACATTAAACCAAGTCACAAATACAAAAGTTGTCGAGCCAAAATTTAAAGAAAAGTTTCTTGATATTGGAAAGCAATTGGCAGACCACTTCTCACACACATACATATCCATTTCAAATGACAATCAGCAGTCCAGAAAACAACTTGTGGTTCACTGCAAAAATATGTCTGAGCTACTGAATGATGTCTTGTTGCATCGTCATGTTCAAGGTGACTACTTGGTGAAGTTGGGCATCAATGGTGGAGGTGGTTTCCTTAAAGTCAGTCTTGGCATTCAAGAAGAAGAAACAAGACTTCCATCCATTTCACCACCAAGCATAAAGGCTGTGTTATTTCAAACACCCAGAGACAGTGGAGTTCAGCGCCAACTTCTCGTTGCAGTTGCGGAGGATGTTCCTGAAAATTTGCTGGCAATGAGTGCCGAAAACTTTTGAAACATGTTGATCTTCTTCAAAGACTTGCTGAAGAAGACTCAGCATTCCAAGTTTTTCCTTGGATTGATACACTCAGAAAGTTTGATGCAGTTGTGTCCTCTTGTTTTGGAAATCAGTTGCAGAGTAACTATGCTGAAAAAATCACACAGTTCAAAAATTCCTCCTTTTATTTGCCAAAGGCAAGTATGACCCCTAAAGTCCACGCTATTTTCTTTCATGTCAAGGAATTCATTGATCAAAGGAAGGAATCTCTTGGCAAGTACAGTGAGCAGGCCACAGAGGCATTGCATCACAACTTCAGGACACATTGGAAAAGATGCAAGAGGCCAATAGACCATCCAGAATATTTGCGAAACCTACAAAATTTTCTTGCTGATTTCAAAAGCAAGAACTTGTGAAAGCATTGGCTCTTCTTGAAAACCAGTTAAAATTTTTAAGAAAATCATCATTTTGAATTTAAAATTCTGATTAAAATAAAAGGAATGCACTGTTTGTTTTTTGAATTTAATATGTGGAAAGTGCTGTGAAGAAATTTTTGGTTACATAAGAAAAAATAACCTTGCAGTTATTGAGAATAAAATATTCAGAAAAATAAAAATTGTTTTATTACGATTCTCAAAGCAGTCAACATACGATTTCTGACTTATTTTTATGTTTTTTATTACAAAGATAAAAAATGTTACATTTCCAGCATTTTTCAACTTTTTTATACACCTGTTTTAGGCCCTAAAAAAAATGAATTTTTTTTCTCGGACGGTCATAAAAGATTTCAATTTTTGGATTTTTCATATCAGGAAGGTGTGTATATTGTTCCCACTAAAGGGTTTTTCCGGTGCTTTTCGGAGTAATTATTCTCATTTTCGGACAAGTGTGAAACCCTTTCACTCTAAGCATAAGTTAAAAGAACGATTGATGAATGATTTTTTTCTAGCTCTGTGGGAATGAAACAAATTCAATTTTGCATCAGTTTCCCAACACTAAAGGGTGTCAGCGTTAGAAGAATCAGACCGAGGAAAATGTTTTTGCATGTTTCCAACTCAATCTCAATTTTTGCTTTTCCTCCTACCAATCAAATTTTTTCGAAGTCTGCTAGTTTTTTTTTGTTTGTTTGTTGTTTTTTTTTCAGCTTTATCAATGTGCTAATTTGTAACAAAAACTCGTACCTTTAGTAGTAAATACACCTTGAAAAATTTGTTGCGGACTGCATAGCTAGAGTTGAAACCTTTTAATTCGAAAGTTTTAAAATCGATCAAAGAATCGAAGTCCGTAAAAGTCAAATAAAAAATGTTCCTAAGAATTTCGAACTACAAATCTCAAAGTTTAAATTTTCTAACGTAAATTTTTAGTAAGTAAAAACGTAAGCGCCAACATTTTCTTCAATTAGTTTTGTGCATTTCCTAAAAAACACCCATTACACTTTGTCTAATTAAAAAGCTCGGGGCAAGTTCTTAACGCGCCTGTTCCCCGATCACTTTTTGATGAACCAGGATATACTATTGTATTAAATATACCTTAATTCATTTTATAATGCTTTGTTTTTATATTTAATATTACTTATTCCCTGATAAGTAGTTTAAGCTTTTTTATCTATTTTTTATACAGTTTACCGGACTATTCTCTAACACAAATTAAGTTGGTGGCTAATCACAGTTATTATTTTGAGATTTTGGTGTTTGTATGTAATAGTGCCAATAGTTTAAATGTTGGTGTTCTATTACCTGGTAATGAGTCAGAAGATATATCATTCATACCAAATGCTTGGCTCAGTCCTATAAGAATAGGTAAACCTAAAATGTACATTTGTTGTTTTTGTACACAAGCCTATTAATTTTATTAAGTTCTTTTGTGTTCCTATAATTATATAGATAATCTAAATAGTAGCCGCTATAAAACATCAAACAATGAAAAATGCATATTAGAAAATGGATACACAGTATGTACATGCAAATTTGGTCAAACTTTTTTACTTGACTCATTTTATTGTGTAGGTATGTAATCATCTATTTTATAAGTATTTATGCAGTTAATGATTTTTTGATATAGATAATAATGATATTTTGTTACTAAATTTAGAATTTCATGGATCCACTTATTTTTATTAAATATTGTTAATGTAAATATTTAATGAAAAGTAAATAAAAATGATCCATTTTTATTTTGAGAAATTTTTTTAATCTCTTGATATTTCTTATAGGACAGGAATGTGAGTTTAAATCATTTGGAGGCAATTCAGAAGATAACTGTTGTGCATTTCCTTTTGTTTTTAAAGGCGATTTATATAATAATTGTACTAAGATTGGTAAGGAAGAGTATTGGTGTGCAACTACTCACAACTATGATGTTGACAAAAAGTGGGGCTTTTGTAGTGGTTAGTAAACTCTTATTGTCTGTTTTTTGTTTTTGTTTTTTTTCTTTCTATAATATGATCAGATTTAAATATGTTCTGAAGAATAAAAATCATCATAAGTATTAGTAAAATTAGTTTTTAGTCTGTGAACCATTTAGTGCTATTTTTATTTTATATTGAGTTCCTGCTATTCCATAGGTAATGAAGCTATAATATCAGTAAAAATAGAAAAAGTTTTTAAAATCATTACATTTTATCTGTGAGAGAGATGTAAAGTTATAAAGATTAATTCCAGAATATTTTACATGTTAACAAAATATTAAATGTTTTTCATCCTAGATGATTGATTAGACATGGTAATACTCAATATTCAAATATTCTTCTGTTTATTGTTTATAGAATTCATTGAGGATATAAGTCTTCGAAAACCTCCTCTGAAATTTACTTACAATACCGTTTTTGATGGGTAAAATTTTAACTTTCTAAACTCTGCTATTGTTTTTTGTTTGTTTTTTTTTAACCTTATTTTAAAAAACAAATTTTTGGTTTATACTAAAATTTACTTTTTCTTTTGTACCCTTTAGAAAAGTATTGACTATTAACATGAAAGTACAAAGGCCTATGAATAGTTCTGTTGTGGCACATAATGTGACATTTGAATATTTCTTGCCACCTTTTTTCACATTTATCTCTGAAACTCTGATGGATGTGTCTGTTAAGACAAATTCAAGTCAGTTTAGATTTTTGGTAATATTTTGGTAAAAATTAAAATTTTTTATCTCATAAACTCAAGTTTTTCTTATATTTTTTTCTTTTTTATTTTCTTTTTAATTAAATGAATAAAAGTGTGTTTTCCTTTATGTGAAGTTGCAAATTTGAATAGATTTACATTATACATTTTATTTTGCATGTCCATGATCTATCACACATTTTTTACTATTCATACTAATTGCTTATTTAATTGCTTATTTAATTTATGCATATATATAGCTACCTGGTGCTTTCACATTTGATTATATTTCTCACCAAACTATGGCAACACTAAATCCAGAAGGTCTTATTTTTGATACATTTATGATGGATATCCCAATGGTTTTCACTTTTCAAAACTCAATGGGAATGTCATGGAATGAAATTAAAACATACAGGAGAAAGATTTCTAATGTGAGATGCAGATCACCAAAAATAGCAAAAGATGCAAATGCTCTTTCAGGTATGACATTGATCTTACTCAAAAACAATGTCAAATATTTTTTTCTCTCCTATGTTCTCACTATGAACCAGACCAACAGGTTTTATGTTGTGTAACTGTATCAAAATATATTCATTAAAAATATTTTTAAAACCTTGTTTGAGTGTCAAGGCTCAAAAAAATATTTCTTATGTTTTCACATATATTTGCCATAATATCATATAACTAAACACTGGTATCATATAACTATTTTTATATCATGTTAACTATATTAACTATATTAGTATTATTATTAACTATATTATTTTTGTATCATATTAACTATATAGTATGTTAACTATTATCATATTAACTAAATTTTATAATATAACTAAACACTGTTTCTTTTAAGTTTGAAAAATTTGTTGGTTTTAAAACTATTTGAAGAATTATTGTAATTATTATTATAACAAACTGTAAAAACTAGAATGAACTTTTTTTAAATTTATTTTTAAAAAATTTTACTTTCTACATAAAACTTTTGAAAGGAAAATTGTCCTTCTAACTTAAAGGCATTGAAACAGTGAAGAACCAGCTGTTTATAAATTTTTTAAAGACACTAATGTTTTTAAAAAAGTATGCGGCTATGAAAATAGTTGTTTTAACAGGATTATAAATCACTGTCTTAGACTTGTGACAACAGAGGATTGTATAGTTGCTCTCCATATTGAGTAAGAGAGGCTGTTATTTGGCAATTGGTTTGGCTTTCAAGCTCTTTCTCAAAAATATAAAACTGCAGTTCAAAAGAATATGAATTTAGCAACTATGCTTAAGTGTCAAATGTTATAAAAAAAAAATTAGGGCCTAAAACAGGTGTCTGAAAAAGAAAAAAAAGTGTTCCAGCTTACCTCCTCCTGGGGTAAGTTGCCTATACCCTCAGGGAAAGCTGGCTCATCCTAAATAAAGTTCAGCAATATTAAGGAACTTTTTCAAGTGCAATCTTTTTTATGAAAACTCTTTACATTTTACCTTCAACAATATTTTTGACCTGAACTTTTTTTGCCCTAAAGACTATAACATTTAGAACAAGAGAGTAAATGTAAAAAAATAAGTAAAAACATTACAAAATTTTATAGCTAACTAACTTTACTTTTACATAATATGAATAGTAACAATTATACTATTAATCATTGTCAGTACAGTTGTCACAAATTTAAAAAAATGTCTTTCCAATTATATAGGAAAAAAAAATATATTGAATCCAGATTTTCATAGGTTTACTTTTAGAAAAGTTTCCAACACAAACCAATTAAAAATATTCCTCCTCATTAAAGTTATTTTTTATGATTCATTTTTTCCATCAAGTATTTACGTCTTTTAATGGCTGGTTTTTTACTCACCTCAGCTTTAAACTTTTTAAATATTTTTTTTTTCTTTTTTTATTCCATATCAAACTTTTTGTTTTCTTAAGTCTTTTTTTTAAAATACTCATATTTGCTGAGGCTGTTCATATTGATATGCTTCCTTTTTTTCTTACCCTTTTTATCAAAAATTCTCTTTCTTGTTTTTAGTTTTTTTGACCAGTTTCAAATCTTCAGGAGTTAGAATTGCAGTTGACTTGTCTGCACTAAGTACATCATTATTGTCTGAAGATCAATTATTGTGATATGGTTGTAAATCTTTTGAGAAATTAGCTGTCTTTCTCTGATATTGTTAAGTCAATATGAGTAATATTATTTATGCTTAACAATACATTTTCCATAGCAGGGGTCTGGTTCTGGATTTGGACTATCAGTAGTGTATGCAGGTATAGCATAATAACATTTTGTGGGAAAATTCCTATTTTTTAGAACAAGCTGTGATTTTTTTTGGGGTATATGCTAGTGGAAATAAATTACTTACAATGCCTGTTAAATTGTAAATTTTCATTATTGAACCAGGGTGCATTGTCATTCATGCATCACAAGCTGTGTATTTTTTAAAAAAACCAAATTTAGTGCAATGTAGGGTTTGTAAAAACAAGACATGTCTTTCCTTTAAACTTCTTGTGTATATGACAAAATGATGGAAAAACTGGAAAACCTGAGCTTCAGTGATTCTATAAGAAGTGTTTACAGTGCCTGCAGTTTTTTTGAGAGTACCATTTAAAGAACACTCTCTAAACATCACTCTTAGAAACAAAACAAAAAAATTTAGTGAAATAAAGTTTCACTTCTTTTTATGTCTCTAGCGTTTAACATTTAATGTTGTAACGTTCTTTTTATGTCTCTGATGTTTAGAGAGCATTTTTTAAATGTTACTCTCTTGCATCTACAACAGCTACTAAATTAGAGAATTAAAAAATAATTCTGTAATTCTGTTGAATTGAATGGATTAGATAAAGGTTAATATGAAGAAACGTTTTAACATGGTAACACAATTATTTAGATATCAAAATTTTTTGAATGATCATTCCAGACAAGTACTAACCTAGTAATAAATGTTTTGATTCAATGACACAACCAATAACCTGGCTGTCTCTCTGGTTCAAAGTATTATGAGGCCTCTGCCAAAATGTCTCTTTATCTTTTTTTAGTAAATTTTTAAATTATTCTATAAACTTAGGGGTAACCTTATCAACTTGATATGTTAAAAAATTTATCATCAGCAATTATTGAAACATGGTTAAGTTTTTTTTTCTATCAAAATTAACAAGGTGTTTTGTATAAAATTTTTAGAAAATTATGGCAGTGGAATATACTGGGATTCTTTTAACTCTTGTATTTATTTATGTATGAATCAGTATGTTGCCAGGTAAGTTTTATGCTATTAAAACAAATATCCAGGCTGTAAAATGCATTTATATTATTTTGATAACTTTAATTAGACAATGAAATGATCTATTTTAAAATAAATTTTTCAGTTAATAAAAATGTGTGTAAAATCTCATAAGTATCATATCTGTTGCAATTTTTTTATAATTATTATCTTTAAAAAGAAAAAAAAAAGATACACAAAAGGTATATCACAAACTTATTTCATAAAATTTTTAAAATTTTTTCAACATTTGAACTATAAGTTCTTCCTTCTTGTTCAAAACCCTTTTTAAAAATTTCAGATTCAGTAATTACCACAAAATCTCAGTTAGGCTTAAGTTTGGGCTCTGAGTAGGCTCTTCCAATGCATCAAGGTGATTTTTTAATAAAAAATTCCTAGGTTTTTCCAAACCCAAGTTACCATGACTTCACCCCATGTCAAAGCACCCCAAGACTTCACCTTTTATCTATCATATCTTAACTGCAGCATAATTTGAAATTTTTGTGTGGCATATTACAACATGTCCTGAAAAGTTGCTTTTATGTAGCATAATGTGAATTGTTTGTGATTACCTTCATTTTCAATTTCTAAAGCTACTTTTTGAGCATTGCTGAAGCAATTTTGGGTAATCTTTTTTTACATTTCTCAAAGATCATAACAAAATTTTGCTACAGAACTGGAAATGTTATACTTTTTTATAATATTTCGAAGACCAGAAAACCAAAAAAAATTTAATACTGTTACTTATTGAATACTGTTTTCTTATTCGCAAGCTCAAGAGAATAAAAATGTTTTTAAATGTTTTTGTTTATTGATTTGTATTAAAATTTGTAACATTTGTCAATATAAACTTACCCTAAAATTATACTTTTATAGAAAAATGTTGAATCATGAATTGAAATTTTTTTTTCCTTTTATATAAAAAAGAGGACGTGTTACAACAAAGCATTAACTTTAATTCAATAAGAGCTTGATCTGTAACTTTTGTATGCTATTCACATTGGTATGTCTACTTGTATTAATTTCAAAAACTCAATGTAGATAATAGTGAAAAATAAAAAGATAAAAAATCATTAAATTGCTTTAAAGGTAAGCATGATTAAAAATCAAAATTTCATAAAAGTTAATATTTTTACATGTGATATTTTTCTCTCTGCATAGGTTCTTTAAATATTTTTAAAAGAAAGTGCTGAATTGTATAGAAATATCAAAAAATAATTTTTATTATTGTAAAATTACTATGAGTAAAATTGTGTTCATTATATTTATTTTGCATTTTATAATTTTTAGGTCAAAGTCTGCTTGCCTTTTCTCAAATAACGAAGGCAATACATGGCAAGGTTAATTCTTAAAAAAAAATCTTGGAGCACCTTGATTTTTTAATTTTATTTATGTAAAGACTTGATAGGTAAGAATCAATGAACTGAATAAATGAAAAAAAATTAACTAAGCAAATATGTCACCAAGTAAGCTACCATCTTTGTGAGAACTAAATTATTTCAAATGAAGTTGATTGGCAAAATCAAAACTTATATTTTATTAAAAAGCAGAGATTGAATTTAAACTTTCTTGTAGTTTTTTTGTAGATTAAAACTATTAGAATGTTTTAACTTTTTATTAATACTTTTAGAGTTAGACGCAGTTGTTGGATCTATTCTTGGTCACCATTTTGTAAGTAAAGAGCTGTACGCAATCCATCGCAATCAGAAAACGTACTTGGTGTTTCATAAGACTTATAGAAAATGGCTGGCGCTAACCAACCAGCAATTTAAGGAAACAAAAGAGCTTGTTAAAGAAGTTCAGGTAACATTAGAAGGAAGCGAAGATCGAGTTTTGCTTCTTGAACCAAACCAATGGTTGAGTAAGTTGCTATAATATTATAGTTATGTTTTAGAAAAATTATCAAGGTTTACTGGTTTACATGTAATGCGATCTTGATAAAATCTTTTTGTTTTTTGTAATCAGGTAATGTTGAAGGATTGTTTCATCGCAAACTGTTCACTGATCCTTGGATACTAAAAGTAAAGTGGCCTCCTTAGAATCCCTGTATTTATATTACATTTCCAATCAAATACTCTACTGACCATTGATTGTGGTATTATTTTAGGATGTTCATCTTTTAAATGTTATAAGTATGTGTAAATAATACTACATATATATTTATTCGTAAAGTATTTCTTAACATATCTGATTGAGCAAAACACCATTTTCAGTTTTTTTATGCGATTCTCATACATTCGTATCAGCAAAACTTTGATTTTGTTTTTTACAATTAATAAAAATGGTAGATCTAGGCTTAAAGTTAGAGTTAAGATAAATCTAAATTGGATATATATATATATACATACATACATACATACATACATACATACATACATACATACATACATACATACATACATACATACATACATACATACATACATACATA
>QPEY01000103.1:309788-355886 GCA_014706445.1 Hydra viridissima
GGTAAACGTGAAAGGAACTAACGCAGTTTCATATTTTACAATAAAATTTAATAACTGACGAATTTTCATCAACAATCATTAAACTTAATACTAGCCCTAGAATAAATTGCTTGTTTATTGCAATTATTTACGAGATTTTTTTAAATAAAAAATAATTGAGATAACTGTCGTTGACGAAAGATACCAGATGAGTTCATTTAAATTGCTGTAAAAATCAAATCTGAACAGAGGATACTTATTTTTCAAATTTCTTTTTTCAGCTTTATAAAACTGAAAGAAACAAAAAACGGGAATTAAAGATTTGTTTCTAGAGAAAACTTTTGTGGTGGCAGTTACCTATATTACATATTTTTGAGTACACCATCTGAGAAGCTGATCGCCCTTTAAAACTACCCCCGCCATCAGGGTCTCCGTTTTTCTTAAAGCACTCTCCGTCGTTTTTCTTAAAGCACTCTCCACTTGCAAGTTGCAAGTTGCAACTACAATTTTCTATCTAATCAATTTTTGCTTGCGGCGAAACAATTTCTTTATGCTTTCTAAATGAAAAGAAATATTTGTATAACTATTAACTTTCATGGCCAATTCAATTATTTGTTTTTAAACAACTTTACCTACTCACCTACACAACTGTTGGTTAAGTTTAGTAACCAATTTGAATTTTCAGTTTCTTTTAAAATGATCAAATTTTTTTTACCAAGATTTGCTGCATTTTCTTTAAACTGTTGGTCGGTCAGTGGAAGCCATTTTTTGTGAACATCATGAAATATCAAGTACGTCTTCTGATTGCGATGGACGGCGTAAAGTTTTTTACTCACTGGGTGGTGACCGAGAACTGAGCCTACGCTCGCGTCCAAATCTGTAAAGAAACACAGTTCATCGTTATCTTTTTATTTTATATAAATAATAGATAAATTACAAATTTTCGAATGTGTGAAATTTATCTACTAAAACGCGATATTCAATTCATTAATAGTTTCCTTTCTTACCCATCCATGAGTTACAAGTATCTTTAGAGTAAAAGCACGATGTTGCCCAACTAAATTT
Organism: Hydra viridissima; assembly: GCA_014706445.1. NCBI lineage: Eukaryota > Metazoa > Cnidaria > Hydrozoa > Anthoathecata > Hydridae > Hydra > Hydra viridissima. The sequence continues at coordinate 310,833 of QPEY01000103.1, forward strand.
TCAATGTATTTGAATATATATATAATACAGCATTGATATACATAACTATTTTATTGAAATAAAAGTAATGTATTTGGGGTAATTCGTTTACTAAGTCACGTGCTGGGGTAGGGGACGGGATTTGTGCTTTTGTAATCACTTAAGGGTAGGAATGAAGGGTTACGATGTTCTGTGAAAAGTTCTGTGCTAGTAAGTAAAGGCTAGTTTTGTTTAGTAACACGTCATCAGTCTACGTTTATGACAGAAAATGGGGAGCATATTATTGGATTGAGGAAGATGAACCAAATTATCTGACGTTCAGTTGATTCCCAACGAAGATATTAAAGACAACCTTTTCACGTCGATTCATACGCTGGATGAACACTGGGGAGGGGTAAAAAAGATGTTAACAATTGCGTGATGTAATACATGGCGTATCCCATTGTAAGTAGAGAAAGCTCCCATCAGTTCAAAATATATTTTTTTCGGTTTACAAATCAAACACTCTCTATCTTCTTCTCTCCGTTATCAGTTGTTTTTTAAATACATTTTAGTATGCAATAACCTTACCTACTAACATACTGATTCATGCACAAATAGTACAACGTCCCATCGTCATTCCAGTATATTCCATGTCCGTAGCTTTCTGTAAATTTTTTTTTTTTTGACATTTAGTTAAAAACGAATTGCAAATAGTATATATAGTATAACGAATTAATGATAGTGCAAACGCATATAAATGAGTTAGTATGTGTTTATACATACGAGCGTATATATATATATATATATATATATATATATATATATATATATATATATATATATATATATATATATATATATATATATATACTAATCGAAAACACCGAGAATTAGAGGTAAAATTTACCTGGGAGAGCATTTACCAATCTTGGAATCGCTGGTGTCTTATATTTAAAACACTTCGTATTTATTCTGCTAGTTTTTATTATCCCTACATCATTAGATAAGTCTTGGTATGTCAGTTTCATTGAGATTTCCATAGGAAAAGTATCTGACGAAGGGCACTTTGCTCTCTCGATAGAAGTGGTAATGTAGTGAGTAAAGTTTTTAGAATAAAAGATGCCAGGTTGCTAAGAACAACAATCACAAAAACCATTACAAGCACTAAAATAGATAGTAATTGACTAATAAAAAATTACACAGGCCGATGATGAAAAATATTTTTCAATAAATTTACTTAATTCCCTGTATTGTTCAGTAGAATGATTCCAAAAGTAAAATTAAAAAATGCAATCTCTCACCTTTTATTATTTAAAAAATGTTTTTTATTATTCAAGATATGAAAAACAAAATTTTAACTATTAAAATGTTGTTAGGTTAGGAACAAATTCCAATGTTATAACGTTGGGAATAAAATCAATTGTTCTTAGATCGGTAGTGGTCATAAATGGCACATCTTTTGTTTTAAATAAAATACTAAAGAGCATATCAATAAACATTCCCTCAGTACGTACGTTTAAACATTCCCTGAGTACGTACGTTTTAATAACTTTCAAAAGTCAGGGGTGTATGTATCGTTTTTGTCTTTTTTTTTTTGTTTTCTCATAAATTAACAACGGTTAAACAATTAAAGAGCGCAAAGGAATATTAGCGCAGTTAGCGCTGCATTTGCAAAATATTTAGATTACTTACGAAATATTTGTAACGATTTGAATTAGTCTTTAAAAATTCTTTATGCGAACTTTCAGAGGACAAAGTCAAATACGGAGGTACAAAATACTCGATCGTAAAGTTACTTGGGCAGCTATTTATTTCCGAATGGCTGAGTATGAAGTTAACCTCGATTAAAAGATGATTCCTACAAATGCAAAATATTATTTTATGGTTAAACTGCTGAACAAAATTCAATTTTTTTTTTTATTGTTTGCTACTGACAATTCAATAAATCCAAGCTTCATCGGTTTTAAATATGTCCAGACACCTTTTTACCAATAATCAAGTATGTTCAAGGTTTAATTGCGTGACGTTTAAAGAAAAATAAGGTTGTAACTGGAGCAATCGTCAAAGATATAGCAGGTACAGAACTCATTAGGTAATTGATAGAATATTACTCGCAGAAGAATAGTTATTTGTAGCTACGAATAAAGAACTTATTCTGAGATCTTATGTAAACTAAAATTTTCTTCAATTTCACGTTATTTTTAGTGGAACAAAAGCAGGCAGACTTAAACGACATCCAAAATTGAATAGCGTTTGTATTTTTAGTTTTTTACGAATTATCCTTTTTACATTATGGTACTGAATTTTTCGCTATATATCATACGGTATAAAACAATTTGATTTTTAGTTGAAAAAAGTTTTAACACAAGTTAAAAAGAGTTACTATGAGTAAATTATTTTAAAGTTTATTCACTATCTGACGCCCCCCAGTTTCGTAAGTAAGAATTCTCAGCACTAAACATCAAATGGAATTTTGTTAAAATTCTGCTGAAGATGATCCTTTTTTTAGTATTGAATTTGCTAGTTCCGGAAGTAAAAACTGAAATAAAAAGATTTCCTGTTTAATTGAGCACAGTATTTATTTTGTAAATTTATGTAATTGTTTCACACTTATTTAATAATTTAATTTGATTACAAATCTAGTCCCTATATAAATAAGAGTTACCTACGTAAATTAACTTAAAAAAATAATCACTCTATCTTAGTCAATAAAGAAAGATGCACACAATAATAAACAAAAAAACAAGGAATTTCACTGACGAATAAATATGGCGACTTATCATTTATATAAGGCATTCTAAAGGTAACTTAATCGTTCAGAATAAAGAACCCTGCATGTTCTATTGGTACTGCCACAGTCACCATTTTATGTACTTTTGCTGAACTGATATTAGTTTAAATGCTTATTAAACTTGCCATTTGGGTTTTCGGTAGAACCTGCAAACAAATAGTTTTTTGCTAGTCATTTACAACATACGAAACAAACTAATTTATCTACAAACGGTAAACCATGCAAATTTGGTACTATACTTTCACAAACGTTGGAAACGTAGATTAAACAAGAGAAGTGCGGGTAAAGTTGCAACTCTTAGAGCAGCTTCTGAACCAACCCAAAGCTCTCTCTTTGCTAAGTTTGTTTTTAAAAATATTTATACTTTACCCTAGATTGAAGCAGCTGAACGAGACAAATGGTGATAATTGATCTAAATTAAAAACAAGTATGAGTCTTAAAAATGCATAAAAAAACCAAAAAATTTTGAAAGAAATAAATAGTAAAGCATTAAGACCCATAAGTAAAACAAGCAACTCACGGTAAGCATTGCCACTCTTGCAACTGGCTACTTCTTTACTGGGTCCAGTGCACATGTCTAAGGGAATGGATTTATTGAAGCACATTCGTGAGCGTACTTTATATACCCCATCAAGTTCTTTGTTGTTACAACATGACCAACTACCCCAGCTGGTCCATAACCCTGAATAGAAAAATGGCGAAGGGAAAAGTTTAATAATATTTTTTAACGTATATTTGTCTCATTTGCTATGTAATTAACAAATGATTTAATGAGGTAATAATCTTAAGGTTTTTATTGCTTATATATTTTTTATGTTTTTATAGATCAAATTCTTTTTTGCAAAAATTTAAATGAATAAACTGCTTTTAACTTTAAAAATTTTACCATATAACCCAGTTATCAATTTTAATTTACTAATGCTTCCATTTAAACTAGCTTCTGAAGGACCAGATGCATAAACTTTTATATTCGAGAAGTCTCTTGCATTACTGTTGTTAATAGAATAGCTCAGCACATCAGGTTTACTGATCGCATAATTATAAGAAATATTGATAGTATAAATGTAACTTGAATGAACTAATTGTTGAGAAATTTGCAACCTTATAAATGGGTGTGAACTCAACGCATTTGAAAAAAAGTTATTGTTTTCGGTCTTCTCACTAATTAAAGACGAAATTTTCAGCGAATAATTTCTTAGAACAAAAACTGAAAGCGGCTGTTCGCCAAAGTCGTTAATGAGTTGCAGAAAATTACTTTCATTTTCTATTAATGCAATCACGTGCATAACAAATGAGATAGAGTACTCTTTAAAGAGTATTGGTAATGTCGCAACTAATCTTCCTTTTTGGACATTAATTGTCTCTTCTTCTAATACAATAGAACCTGTAGAAAAAATTTCTTTATAAAGAAACACTTCCTCTATCTTTTCTTTTCTCCTTCTACAAACGTCTTGTGTATAAAAAAAAGACAATTTTTGTATATATTAATGTTGAAAAATGACAAATAAAAAGAAATATATACTTAACATTTAAAGAAGAAATCCCAATTACTGAAGTTAAACTGAAAAACTAAAACAAAAAATAAAAATCTAAAAATAATTTAAAAGAAAAAAAATTTGAAACTTGTTAACTAACAACATGCACGTAAATCAACTCTAAATAAAAGGAGGTTCACAAAGAAGGTAATTAAAGTAAAAGATGTGCTCTTATTCCCCATTAGCAGCCTCTAGGGTGTTCGACTATACCATTGTTTGATGCAGTAATAACATAAATTGCAACTGTTTCATAAGAATTAAAATTAAAATTTCTTTTTGCAAATAAGTATTATCAGTTTTTGCAATTAAGCATTATCAATCATAGTTTTCAAAACAAATGTGGCTCTCGGATCACCCTTGCTAAAACGAATTTATTTCGAATCTCTGAGACATGACAGGAGTTAGACTATAATCAATCAAGTCTTTCTCGGTATGGCGAGAAGTCTCGTAAAATTTCTCGGTATGGCGAGAAGTCTCGGAAAATTTCGATTTTTGTTTTGGAACTTTAACTTTTAGCGTTAACAAAAATAAAAACTCTAGATGATGTATTTATATAAATCTGAAAAAAAAAACGCGATCGATCTAACTTATATACCAAATGATCAGCTATCCAAATTCCGTTTAAATTTTTGTTGAAAGGTCAACTTTTAAAATACGAAATTATTACTTACCGACAGCAAAAAATACGAAATTATTACTTACCGGCAGCAGAAGAATGAATATTCTTAGTTGGGAAATCATTTATATTAACAGAACTTTTTCATTCAGCTCAGCTCTTATTATTTTTTTTGTCCAATCAAATATCGAAATTCCTAATACACCTCAAAAACTAAAAACATTTTAGATTTGAATTTCTTGTCGATTTCTTTTAAAAAAACTCTTGGTTGAATAAAATATTCTTTTAGGTTGATCATTTTTTGGTTTGTTTGAACTTTTCATTACACTTTCTTTTGTAATAAAAAAAGCCTTATGGACTAATTGACGTAAAGAGAACGATGGCTTCTAAAAAAGAACTAAATTAAAAGTTCAGAAGATATAGCTTAACGTCTTTCTGTTCATTGCAAAAGATGTGAATTATTAGTAAGCATATCTAATTGATCTGCTATTTTTTAGGATCGAAAAAATCTATTTTCACATCCAATTTAATAACTATCTCTATAAAAGCATCTCTAAATCGTTAAGCTTCTTTTTCCACATTTCAGATATTTTTGAGTAGATTCTAGTGCTGTGTTGTCACGTTTTCCGGTTGTGATAATTAAGTGATTCTCTGCGCAGGTAGTGGAACGATCAAAAAGTTTTCTGTTTACCGGTGTCCTACCTTCTAACTGTTGCAAAGTGCAGACTTGAGGGAAGAACTTCAACCGTTATTAGTATTTTTTGAATTTAAGTAACCCTTGAGCTTTCAAAGCAGACATAATCGTGTCAATTAATAAACTTCCTGTTTAAAATATTACATATCTCGCCTATTTTTAATTATAGTTGCTTCTGATGGAATAACTAAAAATGTTGAATACAAAGTTTTGATTGAAGCCAAATCAAGCAAAATTATTGTGGACATATCAACCTTTTTAATGAATGGCAGTTGACGTTTCTTTTGAAGCCTATAGTAAAATTGCTTCACCATAACAAATCATCGATGAATATGCGAACTCAAAAGTACTCTGTACAAAGCCATTATTTCTTCCGACCTTCCCAGTTGTTTAGATATAGTATACATAAACTTAGTGAGCAATTCAAGTAAATTTATTGAAAAACTTGTTTGCAAAATTATATTTGGAGCAGATCAAAACACACCTTATGAGACACTACTACTTCTATTTGAGTCTTTTTAAAACAAGTTTATATTCAATACAAAGCTATTGACCATTTTTGTGGAATTTTTTCTTAACTAAAAGCATTTCAAACAAAATCTCTTGTTGTTAATGGCTTTTGATAAATAGAAATATAAACATCTTTTTTGGATATTTATAATATTAAATAAATTTTAGCTTTTAAATATTTTCTGTAAATGTTATCTTTTTTCAAACTTTAATATTTTTTGTATATGTTAGACGATTCAGTATATTTTTAAACGACTTCAAATCGTTATCTCTAAAAAGAGGCTCGGTGATAAACTCACGTCTTCTATTTACTCCGGACATTTTATAGTTGTATGTTATTTTGTAAAATCACAAGCTTGCCATTAATGCATCATGAATACGTATATATGTTATGTAATATTGGAATTAGATTTTGAATTTGTAAAGAATATATTATTTAGGATTATCCTCAACCCCAAATGTAAAATTTGAATATCAATACAGTCTCGATAAATAAATTGTCAATAGTATTCACAAATCTTTGCTAATTGAGTATTTGATCAAATGTATGATTTAAAATTTGTTAAGATTTTTAATTGTAACGCAGAAGAAAACTTCAAAAGGGCTCCAGCTATAACGCAAATGGCTCTAAATGAATTAATTTATTTGGTAAGTTTTTTTTGGGTATAGTTATTTACTTTCCTAATTTGGTTTAAATTTCATGAAAAAAAAAAAATCTCCATTTTTTCATCAAGCTTAAACCAAAACAGAAACTAAATTAAATAATTTTAAAAATGTTACAAACGAAGAAAAGAAAAATGTTAAAATATTGATTGTATAAAATGATGATAAATTTGAATATTTATATAAATATTCATACATGTAAATCACATAAAAAAGAATAATTTGAGCTGTCATTCATAACTTGCTGCATACTTTAGCTTATGATTTTGGTATTTTAAAACTTACATATATTTTTCTTTCCTATTTCTCAACTTCCATTATTAGAATTTTCACTCAACGCTCGATCATTAAGTAAAACTTTAAGTGTATTATTTTAACATAATATTTAGATTAAATATACAAAAATGATTAAGACAGATAAAGGCTGTACAAAAAAAATAAATTTACTTGACCTAGAAAATAGGACTCCGTGCCATGATATTTCTTCCCCGTGTTTAACTGTTTGATAGCAAATTTCAGCTTGAACCGATTGAAAGACGAACCCGTCGTTTTCCATTGAGCTCAATTAAATTTAACTCCGCTTTAACTTGCTATACCACGGTAATTCATCATTCATTCCATCTTTGGGTCTCAACTACAGATATTTTTACAAGATTTGAAATAAGTTTTATGCTGATTTAATGTCAATGGCATTGTTTCTCTGCAGTTTCTACCAACAAGATTTTTCTCAATAAGCTTTAACTGGAATGTCAACCTGGAGTTCACAGATAAATTAAGCTCCTCTTCGATCTTTGTTGCATGCTGAAATAGATTTTTATTTAATAAATGATTAATATGTCTATCATCCTTAGTAGTAGTTTTCAAAGGACGTTCAGTCAACTTTGCTTGGTTCAACTATCCTTGCTTTGATTCAAGAATTAAAAACAAAGATTTACAATCGTCTTTAAGCTATTTTTTCCAAGTTTGCACTTACACGGTATGGTGAAAACTACCACATTCCAAAACTCGTTTCACCATTATTTTGTAGATAGTCATATTGGTGGCATTTGTGCTTTGACATTCATACTTTGACAGTCATTTTGTGGGGACTAATCGCGAGGTTAGAATTATTTTGTTCTATCTCCAATTTTAAACTTTAGGACAAAAATTTTTGATTTTTTTCTGAAAGTAAAAATTACTTAAAATTTTAGCTTAAATTTTTTTAAAAATAATATTTTATGAATTAAATAATTTATGTTTAAACAAATTATTTAGAAAAAAAAAAAAAAAAAGAAATAAAGCGTATTCTAAAAGTAATGATTACTTACTAAAATTGATAAACTCATTTTCTCCCAACTTTTAAAATAGGAGATAGATCAAAATAATTCTAACCTCGCGTAATTTGTCGCAGTCTATCGTTGGTCCTCCCTGATAAATATTTAAATAGCTCAGCCATCATTTAATGTAAGCAATTCGAAATTATTAACGACTTTGGCAAAAAATTTGCAAGTTCTTTGAAAAAGCTTTAAATGTCCAGTTACGTTCAAATTTATCCTCCATCTTACTTTATAATTACGTTCAAATTTATTCTCCATTTTACTTTCTATCAAAATATTTAAGTATTGAATTTAGAAACCGATTTCCATTTGAAAAAAAAAAAAGTTATTTATTTTGTATTTACATCCAAAAATAAACAGAAAACTGCTATTATCTAAATTAAAATAGTTAAAAAAAGTGAAAGAAGTTCATTGAAATATTATAAATATGGCCTGAAAAGGTCATATTTATAAAATTTTCTTTATGCACCACGAAACTCAAAAAAATTTCAAATATCCCCAAAATCAAACAGCAACCAAAGAAAACGCTAAAAAAAATAATCATAGGAAGAATAATGTTATTGTCAGTTATTATTACAACGTAGGGGCAACCGGGGCCACGTCCTTGGACTTAGATCAAAATTCCAAGGTTTCAAAGAACGTTAATAAATTTTTGGACGACACCACAACACCAATTCAATTTATTGTCCGTTCGTTTTTTACTCACTAAAAAAACATTGTTAATAGCGTTACAAAAAAAAAGACGTTTATGCTTTCCTATCAAGGCGAATTGGAACGTTATCAGCAAGTAAAACTGGTACTGCCGATTCCTAAAAAACTAATCAATAGAACAGATTTTTTCATACCCAATATTTTTTTGTTGTTTCTTAAACTGCTTATTATTTTTTCTGATTAAAAAGAGCTAAATATTGGTGCTATACAAAGTGTGCAATAAATAATTAACGCAATATTCACCGGCACGTGAAAATCAGCATGTAAGAATGCATTCTAAAGACAAAAATTTTAGAAGGACGTAATAAAAACCACCAACAATAACCCCGGTATTGTGCTTTTATTTTATATTGACGATTACAGTGGCAACTGCGGAACGATCCTTCTCAAAACCGAAACTAATCAAAAAGTGTTTTAGATTAAGCAGAAAAAGGATGAAATAGCTTTTTATAAAACTTTTGCGAGCCTATTTTTTAGGTCGATCATTTCTTTAACTATGGGTGTTGTAAACAGCTGTAATAGATAAGAATATATTTGTTTACAACTGATTGAGTTCTGTTTCATGAAACCGTCGAGTAATTCTAATGCTCAATAGCTACCGCGTGCATCAATAACTTAAAAATAAAAAAAGTTTGGAAATTTGGAATATCTTTTATATAGTATGAAATGTTAAATCTGTTAAAAATGAGTCGATTCTACAAACTATAACAGAATATTAAATTATTTTAAGCAGGCCAGTAAAAACTTTGGTTTTCGTAATTCCAAATGATTGGAATTTGCACCAAAGTTATAAATAGTCTTTTTTTCTATGCGATTCGATTATTTTCGAACAATTGTAAATCGATTACTTAATACAAATAATTGAATGAAGTTAAAGTTCTTATACAAGAAAGTGCGAGTTAAAGGTGAAAATTAAGGATGCGCCGAACCCAATTTTCGGCCGAACGCCGAATCCGAACAATCGGCATGAAATTTTGCCGAACACCGAACGGTTCGGCAACCGAACTCTTACTATTTCTGAATCAAAGCATAAGTTTTGAAAAATTGTGTTATTAAACATTTAACGTGTCTGTTAAAACATTAGTAAGGGTTTATAAATTTTGTTTGAAAAAATATAAAGTAACTTTGAAAAGTTAACTTATTATTGGATGATTGTTTGTGGTGTAAAGAAAATAAATGTTAACATTTCTATTTGTAGTGTAAATAAAAATGTTAACGATTTTTTTTGAAAAAAATATTTAATACAATTATTAAAGTTGGGTAATATAAATAAATGTATAACATATAACGTATAGGATAAAATAACATATGTAACATGTTGGTTATATTTTAAGATATATTTACACAGTTTAAATTTAAAATGATTTATTTTTGGTTGAAACTTCTTTTTTTAGTAATAACATTTTAATCTTGTAAAAGTATAAAACAATGTCTTCTAAAAAAATGTCTTTTAAAAGGGTGGAAATATTTTGAAGTTTCTAAAAAAGACATTCGTTTTTGTATCTGCCCACTATGCAAAGCAATACTCTCCAGAGGCGGGAATTGTCCAAAAACATTTACCACTAGTGCAATTAGGCGCCATTTATAAAAAAAGCACCTTGTAGAGTATTTATTGGCTGAAAAAGAGTCTGATAAAAAAAAAATTGTTGAAGCATCGACCGTTTCTACATCAAGTGATTTGGAAATAAAAAAACAATTAACATTAGTAGAGAGTATTGATAAAAAAAGGTTGTGGGATATTAATGACCATAGACCAATCAAGATTCGTTGGACATTCAACCATACACAATTGTAGAAGATTTTGGTTTTAAAAAACTAGTTGAAGAGATATGCCCTAATTATCAAATACCCAGTAGGAGTTACTTTAGTGAAAATATTGTTCCACAAATATATGGTAATCTGTTTAATTCAATCAAGAGTAATATATCTGCTACAAGTTATATCTCCCTTACAACTGATATTTGGACAGAAAATAGTTCAAATGTTGCCTTCATAAGCATGACAGCACACTGGCTCAATAGTGAATTTTCCCAACAGAGAGCAGTACTCAGAGTTATGCATTTTCCAGAAAGTCACACAGAAAAAAATATAAGTGAATATTTACATAAAGGTTTGCTAAGTTTTGAAATTCCACACAATAAAATTCACATTGTTTTACAAGATAATGCTGCCAATATGGTAGCTGGTGTTAGAGACAGTGGTTTTAAGTCAATGCCATGTTTTATACATACAATACAGTTATGTATACATGACTCAATTTTGTCGCAACAATCTGTGAAAGAAATTTTAGTTTGTTGCAGACGTCTGGCAACACATTTTCACCATTCACCAACAGCAGCAGCAAAATTAGATGCAATTCAGGAACAACTTGGTACAAATAAGCATAGGTTAATACAAGATGTTCCTACAAGATGGAATAGTTCCTACAATATGATTGAAAGGATGCTTGATCAAAGAGTTCCTTTGGCAACTTATACAGCTGATCATGCTACCCAATCAACATTAAATTCATACCAATGGGGTTTATTAGATAAAGTTTTTCATATTTTAGAACCATTTAAACCTTTAACTGTTAATCTCAGCAAAGGTGAAGCATTTTTATCAGATGTTATTCCTTCGATTATGGCTCTTAAAGTACTTTTTAACCAAGCATTAGTTTGTGAGGCTTTTTTAAGTATAAATAGTTTAGTTGAACAATTGAAAGAGTCAGTAGACAAAAGACTGAGTACATTTTTACATGATAAGTATTTGTCTTTCCACCTTTTGTGACCCTAGATATAAATTAATGTATCAAAAGGAAGATGAGAATGTAATAAAAAATTGGCTAAATGAGCAGATGCAAGATATGCAGCAACATAATTTAGAACTTGAATCTTCTGATTCGGATTGTGAAGAACCCGCAGTAGGTGACACAAATGAAGTTTTTGTGAAACCAGTGTATCCAAAATTTATTGAATGTTTTCGGCTAGTTTCCAAACTGACAACTATAAATGAATATGATTCCAATTTTTCAATTACTAAAGATAGCAAAAGGTTTAAAAGATCACACTCTAATATGCAAATGATCAACATGGAGATTGAAGAGTATTTAAAACTCCCTCTTGTTATGAAAAAAGAAAGTCCTCTTTTATGGTGAAAAATTGTGAAAACTCTTTAAAAAATTTAAAGAAAATAGCACACAGGTTTCTTTCAGCACCACCTTCTTCTGTTGAAAGTGAAAGACTTTTTAGTACAGGTGGCAACATTTATGAACCAAGTAGGAACAGACTATCACCAGAAAGTGGTGAAAAGTTAATGTTTATAAATTACAACTTGAGGGCAACAAGTGATAATTGATTTTCATGTTTTTGACATTTTATTTTTAAAAATATTGATTTGTGATTGTTATAACTATTACATAATACAATTATACAATAATAACAAAATACTTAATTGGAGCGTTATTATGGAACTCCATAATAATGTTTTTCCCTAAGTTTGTTTCTTATAAATATTTTTTTATCAGTTAAACCAGTTGAGTAGCAATTTTGTAAGAAACTTTCTCTGTAGAGAAATTTATTTATTTTACCACAGCAACAATAGGCATCACGTTTAACAAACTTAAGTTCAATAAAATATATTTTTCGTGTAAATTCCAATTTGTTATTTTAAGATTAATAAATGGTGATTTTATAATATTAGATTTTTGTGATGAACTAAAACAACACTCAATTGATGCAGGGGTATTTGTTTTACAGTTATTTTAGTCAAGTTATAGTTTTGGTAAATCTGTTATTCCATTTAGTCCGATTAAATTTATTCTTTATTGAAAATACATAATAAAATTTAAAGTAAAACTGTATTGAAATATATTTTTAAAATCTTATGTCCTTCTATGTTCAATTGGTACGCTTTTTTTAATAAAAACTTTATTTATATTTAAGTAAATGTAAGATGATTTCCAAATTTGCATTATTGGCCGAACATTTGCTAAGGTTCGGCCGAACCGAGGTTCGGTATTGCCGAACGTTCGGCGCATCCCTAGTGATAATAATGAATTTAAATTTCGGCTTCCTTCCTGCCTCACTTAATGTCTTGTCCAGCAAATTTGGCTCCACAAAAACAGTAGTTTTCGTTCAGTTTCCTTCTAGTCTCATATCAATGTTCTCATCCCTCTAAAAAGAAAAGAATGACATGTAATTAGCAGTAAATCTTATTAACAAGTATTGCCAAACAGTAGTCAATAGCATTTACTGCTAATTATAGGAGGGTATACGTCTATGTTAACCATTTGGAGACTTAAACTTTCTACGGTAAAAAATTCAAATTCTTAAGATAAAAATCTATATATATTTACAAATAGGGCATAGGAACTTTAGAAAAGATAAGGTGGGACATCTATAGGTTGAGAAACTCTTAAATTGATCATTTTCAAGTTTACCTACAGTGATAAACGTAGACATGCGCACAAAGCTTACAGGCAATAAATATCAACAATAAAAAATTAAAGTTATTTTCTGAACAGTAATATCTATATGTACTCTTTTTTAAACATATTTACGGCTTTAGTTACTTGATGTAGCTCAAATGCCTATAAACAAAAAGTTGTTTGATTTTATGATAAAGTATTCAAGTATAAATATTGCTAGAAAGTNAGAATCGGAACGTTATCAGCAAGTAAAACTGGTACTGCCGATTCCTAAAAAACTAATCAATAGAACAGATTTTTTCATATCCAATAATTTTTTGTTGTTTCTTAAACTGCTTATTTTTTCTGATTAAAAAGAGCTAAATATCGGTGCTATACAAAGTGTGCAATAAATAATTAACGCAATATTCACCGGCACGTGAAAATCAGCACGTAAGAATGCCTTCTAAAGACAAAAATTTTAGGACGTAATAAAAACCACCAACAATAACCCCGGTTTTGTGCTTTTATTTTACATTGATGATTACTGCGGCAACTGCGGAACGATCTTTCTCAAAACCGAAACTAATCAGAAAGTGTTTGAGATTAAGCAGAAAAAAGATGAAATAGCTTGTTAAAACTTTTGCGAGCCTATTTTTTAGGTCGATCATTTCTTTAACTATGGGTGTTGTAAACAGCTGTAGTAGATAAGAATATATTTGTTTATAACCGATTGAGTTTTGTTTCATGTAACCGTCGAGTAATTCTAATGCTCAATAGCTACCGCGTGCATCAATAACTTAAAAAAAAAAAAATGTTTTTGATAATAAAATAAAAATTTTACAATTGAACAAAAAACATAAAAATTAATAAAAAAGTTTCGAAATTTGGAAAATCTTTTATATAGTATGAAATGCTAAATCTGTTAAAAATGAGTCGATTCTACAAACTATAACAGAATATTAAATTATTCTAAGCGGGCCAGTAAAAACCTTCCATATATTAACTTTTAAAGTTGAAAAAGTCTCTTGTAATTACACAAAACGGATACAAACTTTAAACTTCGGTTTTCGTAATTCCAAACGATTGGAATTTGCACCAAAGTTATAAATAGTCTTTTTTCTATGCGATTCGATTATTTTCGAACAATTATAAATCGATTACTTAATACAAATAATGGAATGAAGTTAAAGTTCTTATACGAGAAAGTGCGAGTTAAAGGTGAAAATAATGAATTTAAATTTCGGGTTCCTTCATGCCTCACTTAATTTCTTGTCCAGCAAATTTGACTCCACAAAAACAGTAGTTTTCGTTCAGTTCCCTTCTAGTCTCATATCAATGTTCTCATCCCTCAAAAAAGAAAAGAATGACATGTAATTAGCAGTAAATCTTATTAACAAGTATTGCCAAACAGTAGTCAATAACATTTACTGCTAATTATATGGGGCTATACGTCTATGTTAACCATTCGGAGACTTAAACTTTCTACGGTAAAAAATTCAAATTCTTAAGATTAAAATCTATATATATTTACAAATAGGGGATAGGAACTTTAGAAAAGATAAGAGGGGACATCTATAGGTTGAGAAACTCTTTTATTAATCATTTTCAAGTTTACCTACAGTGATAGACGTAGACATGCGCACAAAGCTGGCAGGCAATAAATATCAACAATAAAAAATTAAAGTTACTTTCTGAACAGTAATATCTATATGTACTCTTTTTTATACATATTTACGGCTTTAGGTTACTTGATGTAGCTCAAATGCCTATAAACAAAAAGTTGTTTGATTTTATGATAAAGTATGTCAAGTATAAATATTGCTAGAAAGTTGACTTTTGGTCTCTAATAAAGAATTATTATCATTTCAACTAGTACTTATCAGTTTTATATTGATATATACTAGTGGAAAAAATAATAAAGGATTGTTTAAATCATTTACAATCAAGATGCTGGTAAGCTAAAATGGTTAATTTCCACAGCTGTTTTATACATTTATAGACATTTTGTTTAATTAAGCCAGTAACAACTAATCAGTGAAGCCAATTTTTGTTATTTCTATATTATTATCATATTTGGTAGCCTAATATATTTTGATTGTCAAATTGTTCTCAAACAAAAAAATCAATATCTATTTTTAGTCATTGATTGACTAAAAAATATGAAATCAATATCTATTTTTAGTCATTGATTGACTAAAAATAGATATTGATTTCATATTTGAGATCATTTCTTTTTCATTTTCAAAATGGGAGTTTCTCATTAAACAAGGCTAGAGTTACCAGTTCAGGTCCTATATATAACAGATAAAGAGTCATTGCTGCCTCAGAAATAGCCTTGTTCAAACTTACAAATTGCTAAATTTATTGACAGATTCAAACTGTTAGCATGTAGATCACTTGTCAATGAATATAAATTCAACTCTATACATACTTTAGATATGCAAACAAGCTGAAATCAGCAAAGTTTTTTCAATTTGAATTCATTTCAAAAAAGACAAATTTTGAAGCTATTGATAACTTTGGCCTTTCATCAAGCTAGTGGTAAAGACTAGGTTTTATGAAATGGTAGCTCGAATTGAAGATTTTCTAGTGGTTATCAGTTTATCTGGTTGAAGTTTGGCTAAATTTGGCTGAAATCTTTGATAAAGTGGAATGCTTGAATTAAAAGTTGGTCTAAATAATGGTCAATCAATGTTACTGTTGCTACTCCAAAAATACTTTAATGACTAATTGATGATAAAATCTACTGAGTGCACTCTTCATATTACATTTATAATTACTCATTTTCCTTAAAAAATGAATGAGTTAGATATTATTCTGGCAGAAGCATTCATACTAAAATATATAAGAAATATATAAGAACTATATTTTATAAAAATATATAAGAATTATGTAAAAATATATAAGAACTAAATTTTATGACTTTAAACTTTGTAGTGTAGATATTTTGTATTATTTGAGAAAGTAATTTTTCTAAAACAATCAAAAAAGTCAGTCAAGTTTAGACAATTTAAATTACCATATTTGTTTTGTTTCGTTTATAGAATTGGCAAAAAAAAAAAATTCATTTGAGGAAAGTCAGTTGTTTAGGTTTTATAAAAATTTTAAATTCGTAGCTAAAACTTTGGAAACACTAAGCAATCCTAAGTCAATTACTTGGCTGTATAATCCCTAGCCTTTACCTGGTTGTAAAGATCTTTTACATAGTTGTGACATCATCAGGGGGGCAATATAAAATTTTGAAATAAAATGTTTTTGTGTAATAACATGAAGTTTTTTTCTTTGATATTTTTTTTTATTTTATGAAGGTCATTATTACATCATTGTTCAATTGTTTGATTCAAGCATATTGTAAGTACAAATGTTTAAAAATATGGTAGGTTTAATATTTTAATTGTATGTATCTTTTAATTAGTTACACACAGCATATAGATTATACCTGCAAACAATTCATTTTGATATATATATTGGTTTAATAATTTTTCTATTTATGAGTTATTGATATATACTTTTGTTGCATTTAAGTATAAACATAATGTAGTTTAATGCTCATATTTACCGATATAATGCACATACTTGCACATAATGCACATTTGCATATTTACACTTAATGCACATATTTACCCATAATACATTTAAAACATTTTAAAGTATAATGAAATTTTAAAATAGTTTAGCCTATGTATGATTTAACCATTATTTTTCTAGCTCCTGCATTAATGCATGAAGTCTACTACGACTATGTTCCAATTAATTCTACCATCACAATATTGCCAAAATTCTACAGAACTATTAATGTGTTTCAAACACCTAATGATTCTATTGCTAACTATTACTTTCAGAGAATACATGGCTGGTTTCTTGCACCAAATAATGGAAATTACACATTTTTTTGTGAGTGTAATAGTTACTGTCAGTTGTATTTAAGTACTGATATTGATCCAGCAAACAAGATATTAATTATTGATCGCACTGAAGATGTTTATATGTAAGTAAATATACCAAACACCATTCATATTTTGTTTATTTCTAATTTTGATGAACAAATTTACCAATTACATTTTTCATCCACACAAATGTATATTTGTTTGAAACTCTTTCACATCTATGTTCCTTTTAATATTGAATTTACTCAAGTTTTTGAAACTAAGTTTCCATGATTTTCTATTTATTTCTTTTATCCAAATCATGCTAGAAAATTATTTTTAGCAGAGGCAAAAGCAAAAATACATAAAGTAATCTCTGCAAATAAATTAAATTTATCACATTTGAATCTGAAGCATATGCTAACAACTATGAACATTAAAGAAAAAGAAAAATAAAACTACCAGTTAAAAATAAGTTATTTAATTACAGTGTTCATAATCTTTTTGTTTGTATTTTGTTACAGACTTTTATGATGAATGTTTTTGTTTTTAAATTTATAGAAATTTTTAGAGTGAATAATGAATATGGCTTATACACCAAGTTGACTTATATTAAGTGTAAGTCAACTTGGTATATAAGTCATATTCAATATTGTAATTTAACATTTTACTCACTAAAATATAACATTTAAGTTATAATTCAGTGATAAAAATGTTAAATGGCTTAGCATAATAATTATGATATTTTTGAAAATGGATTTTAATTTATGCCTAGATTTAAAGCAATTTAAATATGATCTTTTGAATTTAATGCAATTAGCATCAACTTTAAAAAAATATTACAAAAAAAAGTAAATAAAAAAAAACAACCTTAAGACATCAAAAAGTTTTTTTATTTGGCAGTGATTAAAACTTGCTGAAGATGATTAAAACTGGAAGAGATTATAACTTGCTAAAAAATTTTTTTTGAAAATGCCATTTAAATTGTAAAATAAGATTCTCTGGTCTCTCAATCAAAATTTGATTTAAAAAAATAGCATTGGAATAAAAAAACTTTGGCAAGCACTAGGCAAATCTTTCCTATTAAGTTGTATGTAAAGTACTTTAAGTTATGGCAAAGAAATGTGTTTAGTTGGGGTGTTCTTGATTCAATTATGAATGCTAACTTGCACTGTGATATACTTAAATAACCCTAAAAGCTTCCAGCTGTAAATTGCATTTTGGACCAAATGTTGTCTCTTAACACAATGAGGATCTCCTAGACATGGCTGTAAAAATCCTAGGAATTTTTTAACAAAAATTATTATAATTCATCAGCAGAAATTTAAACTCAATTAAAAATTTTTCATACATAGAAGTTAATTAATAATTAAAAATAACAAAGGAAAAAAATAAGAAACATTGTCAAGTGATGATTTAAATGATTGCCCAATGAGATACTAAAATGAATTGTTTTTAATTTTTTGTGAAATGAGCCACTATTTTCTTGATATTTTGGTTCTTTTTCTTTTTTTTTTTTTCTTTTTAAGAAGTAAGTTTAAGATGAAATATTAAAACGTGGTAAAGGAGCTTTGTTATCAACTTTTACTTCACATTTTTTTTTTTTTTGTCTGAAAGACTTATTCTAAAATAGTATCCTACAATTGAGCTGCATTTAAAATTGTGTTTAATTAAAAAAATATGTCTGACATTTATTATTTCTCTTGGTGCATGTTAAGCAATATGTGTCATCTTGTTAAGCATGTTATGTGTCTAAGATAAATTGACAAAAGCATATTAAAAATTTATTGTGGATATTATTTATTTCTATGAAAAATTAAGCTTACATCTTGTTTCTGCAAGATTCAAGTATACTTTAGAAAAAATTATGTTAAGAAATATAAAGTTATATATGGCCTACTTGTGTTTGTAAGTTTTAATTCATACAAAATGATCCTAATCAGGAATTTTGTTCACAAATAACATAGTGAAGGGCTTTTAAAAAAGGACTTTTCAAACTTCTTTAATTTACACCAGGGGTGTTTATGAAGTTACAGTTTTTATTTATTTATTTATTTTTTATTAGGTTATACAATGAATCTTCAACTCTGGTATACTTACATGAAGGCCTAAAGTACTACATTGAGGCTGTAATGTATAATAGTGCAATGTATATAACCCAAGATATAATAATGCCACCAGACACTTCTTCTGTTAATGGGGGTGCTTTTTATGAAGCACAGCTAGCCAGTTCAGATGCTGCAGCTCCTGTGTCTGACACTCTCTACTTATCTATTAGCGTTAGATTTTCAGAATATACACAAGTTGTTCCAATAAACTTTTTAAGCCCATTGCTGTTGATAGGTAAAAAACTTTATGTTACAAATAATGAAAATGTAATTAATAGCTTAAACATTGACAGTATTTTTGAGTTGTTTTACAGGAATCTTAAATTTCATTTTTTGTGTCTAAACATTTTAAAATATCCAACTGTAACTTCTCATTTTCTCAAAAGTTATCCACTTATTAGGCTTATTCAAGAAAACACTATTCAATTATAAATCCATTCATATAAGTTAAGGCATTGTTTTGTTTTTAACACTTATTTCAATGTCATTAAATATTCAATAATTACCACAACTTCAATCTGCATATCTTAGTGAGTTATATATTTGATTTAATTCACAAAGGAAATGGGTTAAATAAAATCTCTGTCAGATATAAATGGGTCATTAGCCCTTTAAATTGATATTTTTTTTAGTTCTAACTGTATTTGGCCTGGCTGGGTTGAATATCTGATAGCTACTTTTACATTATGTTTTTGATCATTATGCTAATAAGTAGTTATTGTTTATTTTATTTTTCTCTAGTATTATATTAACCCATTTGCTTAGAAAACTGTGTTCCAGGCGGGTGTGTTAGATCTGAATATGAAAAATGCATATTTGCAAGTGTAACTTATGGATTTTGTACATGTGTTGAAGGACAAAAAGTTATGGGTACAGAGGTTGTTTGCAAAGGTATATTGATTACGTATTCAATTAAATCGTTATGTTTCTAAAAAACTTCTTGATCATTTTTTAAATATTTTGAATTATGTGCCAATTTATCACATATATATTGATAGAAACCGAATACTTTTGCTGTATATCATTTTTATATATTAACTATATATCATTTTACAAGATAATAAATGTATTGATCGATATTATGAACTCATGCCACTTTTTTATTTTCTTTATTGATGAATTAATCTCTATTTTGTTAACACAATAACAAAGCAATGAAATAAAAAGTCTATATATTGTGCACAATGCAAAAACATTTTTTATTTTTATTATATATTTATATTTTTAAGCTTCTTTTTTATTTTCTGAATATTTTCAATACTTACATATATTTGACATATTATTTACTTTATGCTGTTTTATTTATTTTTTTAATCTATTACTTATTTAATTTTATTAGATATATTTGATAGAGTGCAAGATTCAGTGTTTATGACAGATGAGAAACCAATAATGAGGAATACTTACATAGCAACATTGAACACTTTTTATAAAGAATACACTATATCACTTGAAGTGATGCCAACATCTCTTTTTCATGGAGTGGTAGGTGTTATACACTTAGCACCAGATGAAAAATTTCAAATCAGCTTAAATACTTTGCCACTTCTTTATTTAATACCAAATGCAAATGGTGCTTTGTACCTTTTTACATTAATGGAGTATTTAATAGACAAAACCATTTTATACAAATATCTCATTCCTTTAACAAAATGGTCAACAATTAAAATGACACAATCATTTGTTAATGGAAATTATGTGTATTCTATTTATATCAATAATGTTATTATATACTCTGCTAAAAATAGCAATCCAGTTGTTCAATCAAATGTTCTAGTATATGCTTCTGATCCCTGGAGTGTTGCTCAAAATGGTTTTATAAGAAATTTGACAATCAATAGTGAAAATTCAGGTAATTTTTTTTGTTAAACTTTAAATATAAAAAGAGATTTCAAAATGGACTTCCTCCACTTGACTATGGTCTAAAGCATATCTGTATCCTGGCTTACAGAAAGTTTATTTAGAAATAATTTTCTATATTCAAAATTTAAATACAGAAAAGGTGACCAAACATTCTGGCAAATCAAGACAAATATTAAATCTTGATTAATGCTTGTTATGTTAATTTGTTAAATCCAATTAAAGGGAATTTCTAAAAATAAGTTCTTTAAAAGTACCAAAATATATGACTTTTTAATTCTAAAAATTCAGTTATTTTATTTTATCTTAATAACTTCCTAATTCTTGTTTCACTTATTGTAATTTTTTATACAGTTATTTTAATTATAAAGCAGTTCTTTTTTTTTTTTTTGTTAAAATTTTACAGTTAGTTTTTATAACTGTAGTATGTCCCAGATAAGCTCTAAAAATGTCTTACTTTTTAAAATGCGTTTCTGAAGTACAAGTAAGTAATCTATAAAGTTACAATACAAGTTTAAAAAGATGTTCTCCAAAGGTTTTAGCTTTCTCAAATTAATAGCCAATTTAAAACTTTATCTAAATTTAAAATTGATTGTTTTAATACGTCACTGTAATGTTACTTTTGAATTCTAATTATCTCTATTTTCTTGGACTTTAAGTAGTAAAAATTTCCTGGAGTTTATTTGGTAAATAAGTCCAGAGCTTGCATTATTCTCAACGATATTGAAAGTTAAGGAAAAAGCCATATTATTATTCAAAGTAGGCTTTGAGCAAAGTTTACCTTTTGAAAAAACGTCCTTGCCTTGTTCGAGATTGTTATTCATTCATTCTTTGAAACTTTCAATATTAGTTCCAATTTTCTTGCTGTTTCCATGGATACTTAACTGAAAAACAATCATTCATAGTTATTTCAAAATTTTCTACAAATTTATTGTGCCGAACAAGGAGGATTTACTTCCTTAGGTACCAATTTGATGCCATTTTGTTCATAGCAGCCTAGAGACTTCTTAGAATAGTGGATTGTAGCCAAATCAGGCCAAAATATGGTGGGCATTTCAATTAATGGCAAAAGCCTTTTCTTTAAGCAATCTTCTATGTACAAATCCAAGCTCAGAGTCTTAAAAGTAATTTATGGTGCACTTTCCAAACCATAGGAGCAGATTGTTTGCCATACAAGGAACATTGGAGCAAATTTAAGTTTCAATTTACTTGAACTTGTTGATGGCATATCTACATTTCAACTGATAAAAATATTGCTGGCCTGAAAATTATGAAAAGTTCTTTTGGCAAAAGATTTCATTATCTTCAATTGTGCACAAGTTTTCTCAGCTTTAAATTTTATATAGCTTTTTTGAACAATAAATTGCTTAAATTTCTCCATCAATGGATGACTTTTGGGTTTTCCTTTTATAATGTGTTTTATATTTTTCTGATTTAAGTACTTTTCCTATCAAATCAAAATGTTAGAATTTACCTTTTATTTATATTTATCTTTAAATCCTTTCTTTTTTCCACATCTACTTTTCTTTCACTAGATCAAGTCTCTTTATATTGCCTCAAAATAAATCTAAGTGAAGATTGAGAAACACCAGTCAATTTTAAAATGTCAACTTATGACAACAAAGAGTTTTGAAGAAAAATTTCTAAAAGTTTTTCTCAATTTATTATTTGTTTACTCATTTTAACCCAATAACAATGATAAACAATACTTAAGACCAATACAATCAAACAATAACAAATTAGCATCCTTCTACAAAAAAATTAGAAAAATGTGTTAAGTAGTTTTTGAGTAATTAATAATTAAAGAGTACTGAATTTCATCATGTCCAATCAATATACTGGATGAGCATTTATGCCCATGCTTGACAGATGATAAGAGTCAGTTTCAAGTGGTCTTAATGCTTTTTAAATGATAATACACAACTTAAGTGTCAGTTTATGTATTTTTAACAAAAATTTGTTATGGGGGAAGTTTGTTGAAGAGGGTTGAAATTAGATCAATATTATAAACACAAGCCACTTGATTATTTACTTTATTGATGAATTAATCACTATTTTGTTAACACAATAACAAAGCAATAAAATAAAAGGTCTATATATTGTGTACAATGCAGATGGGGTAATTATTATGTTATCAAAATAATAAGTAACAAAATAATAAATTTACAAAATATTCCATGACATTTTCTAACAATTTATTAACTAGCTATTTGTTAATTAGCTCAGTTTTATAGTTGGTACTTTAAATTATAAATGACAAAACCTTACAGTTGTTTTTTGGTTTGCATTTTTTATATATACTTCTTTTAGATGAATGATCTGCCATTTTTCAATCCTAATTTAAGTAGAACTTTCTTTCCTCAAATAATAATCAAATAAATCTGTTTTTTCAGAAAACAATTTCTTTAGTATCATGTAAACATATTTGTCTATTCAATCATTTTTGCTAACTATTCTTTTAGATTTAAAGGAGTGCTATTATTATTGCAAAACTGATAATGTGACTTGCAGAAATATAGGAGGTTTATATCAATGTATTTGTGCTGTTGGCTTTTCATTCAACTACACAACTTATCTTTGTCAAGGTCTTTAAATTTCTATACATTTTTTAAAATGTTACTTTAGTATAAAATTAAAGATTAAAATGTTTTTTACAAGTGATTCTTTATATTGAAATCTTTGTTATAAATTGCCTAATATGTCCATTTTCTGTTTTTACATTTGTGATTGAATGCTCATGTAATATAATAAAAAGATACCTCTAATTAAAATAATTTTAATTTTCAAATTAAATATAACTTTAGAATGTCATGGCTGTACTCTTTGAGCTATTTTTTTACAATTTAGAGAGTAACAAAAAACCTTTAAAAAACCTTTATCAAAATTGTTACTTAGATGTAAATGAGTGTGTAGATCATTGCAAAGTGGATAATGCAACTTGCAAAAACCAGATTGGTTATTATGAATGTATTTGTCCTTCTGGATATTTGTTTAACTACACAAGCAATCATTGCCAAGGTTATACAGTGATGCTTATGCTTTTTTGTTCGAAGTATATATTTTTAACTATTCTGTTTAAGAAAGCAATTGTTTTGAGATAGTTTCAAAGAAATATTTGTCATCCTATTCCTTTACAAACCTTTTTTTTCCATTTAAAAGATATTGATGAATGTGTTGATCATTGCAATGTTGGTACTATGTCTTGCCAAAATCTGAATGGTTCATATAAATGTGTTTCTGTAATTTAGAAAATGATTGTCTTGACAAAGTTTCTTTACTTTTGCTTTTTAATAACTAATTTTTGTTTCTCTAAAGACATTGATGNAATGAACACTTATGCCTGTGCTTGACAGATAAGAGTCAGCTTCAAGTGGTCTTAATGCTTTTTAAATGATAATACACAACTTAAGTGTCAGTTTATGTATTTTTAACAAAAATTTGTTATAGGGGAAGTTTGTTGAAGAGGGTTGAAATTTGATCAATATTATAAACACAAGCCACTTGATTATTTACTTTATTGATGAATTAATCACTATTTTGTTCACACTATAACAAAGCAATAAAATAAAAGGTCTATATATTGTGCACAATGCAGATGGGGTAATTATTATGTTATCAAAATAATAAGTAACAAAATAATAAATTTACAAAATATTCCATGACATTTTCTAACAATTTATCAATTAGCTAAAAAAAAGCTTATCTAACAATTTATTAACTAGCTATTTGTTAATTAGCTCAGTTTTATAGTTGGTACTTAAGATTATAAATGACAAAACCTTACAGTTGTTTTTTGGTTTGCATTGTTTATATATACTTCTTTTAGATGAATGATCTGCCATTTTTCAATCCTAATTTAAGTAGAACTTTCTTTCCTCAAATAATAATCAAATAAATCTGTTTTTTCAGAAAACAATTTCTTTAGTATCATGTAAACATATTTGTCTATTCAATCATTTTATGTTAAACTATTCTTTTAGATTTAAAGGAGTGCTATTATTATTGCAAAACTGATAATGTGACTTGCAGAAATATAGGTGGTTTATATCAATGTATTTGTGCTGTTGGCTTTTCATTCAACTACACAACTTATCTTTGTCAAGGTCTTTAAATTTCTATACATTTTTTAAAATGTTATTTTAGTATAAAATTAAAGATTAAAAGGTTTTTTACAAGTGATTCTTTATATTGAAATCTTTGTTATAAATTGCCTAATATGTCCATTTTCTGTTTTTACATTTGTGATTGAATGCTCATGTTAATATATTAAAAAGATACCTCTAATTAAATATAACTTTAGAATGTCATGGCTGTACTCTTTGAGCTATTTTTTTACAATTTAGAGAGTAACAAAAAACCTTTAAAAAATCTTTATCAAAATTGTTACTTAGATGTAAATGAATGTGTAGATCATTGCAAAGTGGATAATGCAACTTGCAAAAACCAGATTGGTTCGTATGAATGTGTTTGTCCTTCTGGATATTTGTTTAACTACACAAGCAATCATTGCCAAGGTTATTCAGTGATGCTTATGCTTTTTTGTTCGAAGTATATATTTTTAACTATTCTGTTTAAGAAAGCAATTGTTTTGAGATTGTTTCAAACAAATATTTGTCGTCCTATTCCTTTACTAACCTTTTTTTTCCCTTTAAAAGATATTGATGAATGTGTTGATCATTGCAATGTTGGTACTATGTCTTGCCAAAATCTGAATGGTTCATATAAATGTGTTTGTCCACCTGGATATTTATTTAACTACACAAGCTATCTTTGCCAAGGTTAATAAGTGATGTTTACACTATTTATTTCCTTTTTATTTTATTGCATTATATTTTTCTAAATTTATTGTATTGACAAAGTTTCATTGCAGAAATCTTCATTTCTCTTGTTCATTTAATAACATGTTATTTTCCACAGATATTAATGAATGTGTTGATCATTGCAAAGAAGATAATTCAACTTGCAAAAACCTGATTGGCTCATATGAATGTATTTGTCCTGTTGGGTTTTTGTTTAACTATACAACAAGTCTTTGTCAAGGTTAGTAAACAATGTTTGCAGTGTTTGTGTGAAGTTTCTTCTTGTTTTTCTGTGTTTTAGAAAATGATTGTCTTGACAAAGTTTCTTTTCTTTTGCTTTTTAATAACTAACTTTTTTTTCCTCTAAAGACATTGATGAATGTGTTGATCATTGTAAAGTTGGGAATGTTTCTTGTCGTAACCTGATTGGGTCTTATGAATGTGTTTGTCCTGCTGGGTATTTGTTTGACTATACAACAAGTCTTTGTCAAGGTTAGTAAAGGATGTTTGCATTGTTTGTGTTAAGTTTCTTCTTGTTTTTCTTTGTTTTAGAAAATGGTTGTCTTGACAAAGTTTCTTTACTTTGGTATTTTAATAACTAACTTTTTTTTCCTCTAAAGACATTGATGAATGTGTTGATCATTGTAAAGTTGGGAATGTTTCTTGTCGTAACCTGATTGGGTCTTATGAATGTGTTTGTCCTGCTGGGTATTTGTTTAACTATACAACAAGTCTTTGTCAAGGTTAGTAAACAATGTTTGCAGTGTTTGTGTGAAGTTTCTTCTTGTTTTTCTGTGTTTTAGAAAATGATTGTCTTGACAAAGTTTCTTTACTTTGGTATTTTAATAACTAACTTTTTTTTCCTCTAAAGACATTGATGAATGTGTTGATCATTGTAAAGTTGGCAATGTTTCTTGTCGTAACCTGATTGGGTCTTATGAATGTGTTTGTCCTGCTGGGTATTTGTTTGACTATTCAACAAGTCTTTGTCAAGGTTATCTTGTGATTTTTGCAATTTTATTCTGAATTTTTTTCTTGTTTTTTTGTGTTATTGAAATTGAGTGTTTTGAGAATGTAATGTTACCAAGGCCTGTCGACTTGCGTAAAAACATGAAATTTTTTGCCGAGGATTGTGGGATGCCCGGGTAGAATACCAGTTCATAAAGAATTAGCAAGCATAACTTTTTGATTAAAGATGCTTTTTGTTTTGAATGTTCTAAGTGATCGATTACTTTCAAATTTTAGTACATAAAGTTTATGAAATAGATTTTCGGTTTGACACTTATTAGGAAAATCCCTATTAAAACTATAAGTACGATTGTTTATAATAATAACGGTAGTAATAAATATTTCTTGAAACTAAATTTGAGGATCATCAAATTGGCTTACTATTGAATAATTGATCTGAATAAACTTTTGACAACATATATTTTATCATTCATTAAATTTAAATCAAAATATGTATTTAACAAAAAAAGTTATCAGATTTAAACTGACATAATCAAACACATACATAAATAAAACAAAATAAATCACAATTATATATAATGAAAAGGAGTTAACTAATTGTTAAAATTAAAAAATATTGAAGAACTTAAAACCATTAGAACTTTAAAACCAAAGATTTTTAAAACCATTAGAACTTTAAAACCAAAGATTTTTAAAACCATTAAAACTTTAAAACCAAAGAACTTTAAAACCAAAGAACTTAACTATATAATTTCATATAATTTTTATAATTTTTCATACAATATTATAGAATAGAAATTATTTTTATAGGAAACGTTTCATCTTTTTATTACTTCTTTTATTTCGTGGACATAGATCACGATTGTACAGTTTAATAAAATAAAAAATTCTCATAATGACAAAGGTAAGAACTATTTTTTTTTGTAAATAAAAAGCATGTTCAATATAATATTTAAACAAAAAGTCAAAAGTACAGATTTCTATTATTTTAGAAGATAATCTAAAAGCTAAGTCTTCAGTATCAAGCCACTTTTCGATAAATTCCATTAATACTGCTTCCATATGACAAGTCAATGATACTCATAATAAATTCGGTGAACAATTTTGACTATATGTTTGTTTATTGAATTCCAAACTATGTTTACTAGCTATCGTACTATCTACCAATGCATGACAAAGCACTACCTCACACTGTTGGCACAGATAAACTCTTTTTATTAACAAGTTAGCAAAATCCATATAAGCTTGTACAGTATTTTTTTTCATAAGAGTTGTAACAGGAAATCTGTTCAACGGATTATTCTTTTTTTTTTTTTTTGTAGATTTTCAAATAAAGAACTAATATCTAATACCTCACTAAAATCTGTTTCTGTCAGACAATTGCTATTAGATTTGCTAATTTCTACTGACAATAAAAATAAAGAGTTCTGGTAAGCTGCTCAAAATTATCTTATTGTTGGTCTGTCATTCCAGCCTCCTTTGCTTCAAATAGTTCCAAAAAAACTTTCTAAACAATCTTGATTAAAGCAAGAAGTACTAATACAATGAAACCCTTTCTGAGAGAAGCTCCTGACATAGTTTCAGTATACTGTTTATTGTAACATCTAATCCCCAATGATAAGCTATCTGGGATTGGGATTTTACACCACAAAACTTCCATTTCTTAATCTAAGTTTGGAGTTCCCTTAACAGTAAAATGTTATTTGCCTTTGCTGTCATAGCACAACAAGCAGGTTTATCTGCATGAAGCTTACTTGAATTCATCATGTCAAAAAGAGTATCAATTTTATCAACAAATTCAGCAGTCAGTAATACAGTTGATGGTAAAACATTTGCTGAGACACACAAAGACAATGCTGCAACAACCTAATGACTAAACACTTGTAAGGCTCGATTAGCTTTCATTTTTAGAAATGCTCCAGCATCAAGATGTCTATCAGTCAATTTTGGTGCAAGATGGATAGGGTTGCATTTTTCTACCTCATATAGCATACAAATGTGATACCATGAAACTGTATTTCCATCAATATCAATGTTTTGTTGCATAAGGTTATTACGTACACTTTTATTTAGATGAGGGGGATCAAAGATAATATGAACTGTATTTTTGAAAGACGGATAATGAATACAAAATTTTATTTTTGAAAAACCAAGGATTTTAAGTGCTGCAATATTGGTTGATCCTTGATCATACACAATACACCGAACTAAAAATCCACAGTCCTCAACTCTTAACGTAGCTTCTTGAATATACTTAGCAAGGTTAACTGTTAAAACAGTTGTGTTACTAAAGAAATAAGCAATTGGTTGCTTCCATTTAGTGGCAATACCTCTGATAATAAAAACTAGAGGCTGATTCAGTGGTTTCTTATTTTTTATTCCAAAAACAACATCTGCACTTTTATCATAATCTAAACGTTGTTTGAGTGCCATCTCATCCAATACTAAACTCAATTANACAAGTCTTTGTCAAGGTTATCTAGTGATTTTTGCATTTTTAGTCTGAATTTTTTTTTTATTTTTTTGTGTTATAGAAATTGAGTGTTTTGAGAATGTTATGTTACCAAGGCCTGTCAACTCGCATAAAAACATTAAATTTTTTGCAGAGAATTGTGGGATGCCCGGGTAGGATACCAATTCATAAAAAATTTAGAAGCATAATTTTTTAATTAAAGATGCTTTTTGTTTTGAATGTTCTAAGTGATCGATTACTTTCAAATTTTTGTACATAAAGTTAATGAAATAGATTTTTTGTTTGACATTTATTAGGAAATTCCCTATTTAAACTATAAGTACCATTGTTTATAATAATAACGGTAGTATTAAATATTTCTTGAAACTAAATTTGAGGATCATCAAATTGGTTTACTGTTGAATAATTATTCTGAATAATATTTTGACAACATATAATTTATCATTCATTAAACTTAAATCAAATTATGTATTTAAAAAAAAAGTTATCAGATTCAAACTGACATAATCAAACACATACATAAATAAAACAAAATAAATCACAATTATATATAATGAAAAGGATTTAACTAATTGTTAAAATTAAAAAATATTGAAGAACTTTAAAACCATTAGAACTTTATAACCAAAGATTTTTAAAACCATTAGAACTTTAAAACCAAAGATTTTTAAAACCATTAAAACTTTAAAACCAAAGAAATTAACTATATAATTTCTTATAATTTTTATAATTTTTCATACAATATTATAAAATAGAAATTATCTTTTTAGCAAACGTTTCATCCTTTTTATCACTTCTTTTATTTCGTGGACATAGATCACGATTGTACAGTCACTTCTTTTATTTCATGGACATAGATCATGATTGTACAGTTTAATAGAATAAAAATTTCTTGTAATGACAAAGGTAAGAACTATTTTATTTTGTAAATAAAATGCATGTTCAATATGATATTTAAACAAAAAGTCAAAAGTACAGATTTCTATTATTTTAGAAGATAATCTAAAAGCTAAGTCTTCAGTATCAAGCCACTTTTCAATAAATTCCATTAATACTGCTTCCATATGGCAAGTGAATGATACTCATAATAAATTCGGTGAACAATTTTGACTACATTTTTGTTTATTGAATTCCAAACCATGTTTACTAGCTATCGTAATATCTACCAATGCATGACAAAGCACTACCTCACACTGTTGGCACAGAGTAACTCTTTTTATTAACAAGTTAGCAAAATCCATAAGTGCTTGTACAATATTTTTTTTCATAAGAGTTATAACAGGAAATCTGTTCAAAGGATTATTCTTTTTTTTTTTTTTGTAGATTTTCAAATAAAGAATTAATATCTAATACCTCACTAAAATCTGTTTCTGTCAAACAATTGCTATTAGATTTGCTAGTTTCTACTGACAATAACAATAAAGAGTTCTGGTAAGCTGCTCAAAATTGTCTAATTGTTGGTCTGTCAATCCAGTCTCCTTTGCTTCGAATAGTTCCAAAAAAACTTTCTAAACAATCTTGATTAAAGCAAGAAGTACTAATACAATGAAACTCTTCTGAGAGAAGCTCCTGACATAGTTTCAGTTTACTGTTTATTGTAACATCTAATCCCCAATGATAAGCTATTTGGGATTGGGATTTTACATCACAAAACTTCCATTTCTTAATCTAAGTTTGGAGTTCCTTTAACAGTAAAATATTCTTTGCCTTTGCTGTTATAGCACAACAAGCAGGTTTATCTGCATGAAGCTTACTTGAATTCATCATGCCAAAAAGAGTATCGATTTTATAAACAAATTCGGCAGTCAGTAATACAGTTGATGGTAAAACATTTGATGAGACACACAAAGACAATGCTGCAACAACCTAATGACTAAACACTTGTGTGGCTCGATTAACTTTCATTTTTAGAAATGCTCCAGCATCAAGATGTCTATCAGTCAATTTTGGTGCAAGATGGATAGGGTTGCATTTTTCTACCTCATAGCATACAAATGTGATGTCATAAGACTGTATTTCCATCATTATCAATGTTTTGTTGCATAAGATTATTATGTACACTTTAACTTAGTTGAGGGGGATCAAAGATAGTATGAACTGTATTTTTGAAAGACAGATAATGAATGCAAAATTTCAAGTGCTGCAATATTGGTTGATCCTTGATCATACACAATACACCGAACTAACAATCCACAGTCCTGAACTCTTAATATAGCTTCTTGAATATACTTAGCAAGGTTAACTGTTAAAACATTTGTGTTACTAAAGAAATAGGCAATTGGTTGCTTCCATTTAGTGGCAAAACCTCTGATAATAAAAACTAGAGCCTGATTCAGTGGTTTCTTATTTTTTATTCCAAAAACAACATCTGCACTTTTATCACAATCTAAGTGTTGTTTGAGTGCTTTCTCATCCAATACTAAACTGCAATTACGATCATGTTGATTCATATTATCAACACGTAGTTTTAGTAAAGTGAACAACTTTTGTGAGAATCCAGTTTGCATATCTCCATAAGCTCTTGAAAGAAATAATTTCAAAGTGGTGCTACTCGGTAAAGAAAAAATAGAACTTAAAATTCTGTAAGTTTGTGGGCTATGAAAAAAAAGTCGTAGTCCTTGTAGTTTGTCCGATATTGTCCAACGTCTACCTTTTTTATGTCGGGAACTCATTTTTAATTGACTTGCAAAAAACTTTTGCTGATCATTGGAAAGAAAGTTTCTAGATAAATCTAAAATATGATTAGTTAAGACATTACATTCACTTTGCTTTTTTTTTTCCAATAGTTTTATTTTTTTTGTAAGCCTGCTTATTGTAACATGTGCGCAATGAATTTTTCACTCTTTTATACTTTGTAATGTCAACACTTTCTTGATTGTTTTGAATGTAGAGATTTTCAAATATACTAATATTTTTTTCAACTTGTATTTTTTTAGTTTTAAAAGGCAAAGGGCTTCTTTTAGCAGGTGGTTTTTTTTTTCCCCTATAGATTGTGGTAGATTTGAAACATTAAATTTAGTAGGAATGGCATTATAGAGAAGATGTTTTTCCTCATTATTTGTTAAATAGTACATCAAACTTTCAAAATGATTACTACACAAACAATATATTTTGTTCAAAGTTTCGACAGGTTTTCCATCTAAGTCTGCTCTACTACAATTTATAACCCATTTCTTGCACCTGTGGAATAAAAATATCAATAGTATGTAATTTTTGTTGTCTAGTAAATTTGTGTAATGAGTTAATCATTTTAATGTCTATCGTCAAACTTTTATTATATTATTACCTATAAAAATTTCGTTGTACAATGTTCAATGTAAAACTGCGCAACATTCAAAACAAAACTGATAAGATTACATTAAAAATAAAATAGAGAGAATTATTTATTAAGGAATAAAATATTCTAATAGGCACTCTAATTAACTGCTTAGTACATACTTATCTTAGTCTTTTGGAAAACCAAAAAATGAAACATTCTTGTCAGCTATTCCACTAGTATTTGTGTAGTTTATCGCTGTGCAATATGAAGACATTTCTGAATAATAAAGAAAATTATCTATTGTAAAAACATACAGAAATTACAGAAAACAGTTTCAACTAAGTTTGTTGTTCTTTAACTTCTATACTACCAGGACATCCCATAATGCATTTTTTGTCCAATTACACTCTTAAGTATGTAAAAACAAAAGAGTTGATAGGCCTTGTGTGCAACTTTTCTTTTTTCTTTAAAAATACTTTATTTTAAAGACATTGATGAATGTGTTGATCATTGTAAAGTTGGGAATGTTTCTTGTCGTAACCTGATTGGGTCTTATGAATGTGTTTGTCCTGCTGGGTATTTGTTTAACTATACAACAAGTCTTTGTCAAGGTTAGTAAAGGATGTTTGCATTGTTTGTGTGAAGTTTCTTCTTGTTTTTCTGTGTTTTAGAAAATGGTTGTCTTGACAAAGTTTCTTTACTTTGGTATTTTAATAACTAACTTTTTTTTCCTCTAAAGACATTGATGAATGTGTTGATCATTGTAAAGTTGGCAATGTTTCTTGTCGTAACCTGATTGGGTCTTATGAATGTGTTTGTCCTGCTGGGTATTTGTTTAACTATACAACAAGTCTTTGTCAAGGTTAGTAAAGGATGTTTGCATTGTTTGTGTGAAGTTTCTTCTTGTTTTTCTGTGTTTTAGAAAATGGTTGTCTTGACAAAGTTTCTTTACTTTGGTATTTTAATAACTAACTTTTTTTTCCTCTAAAGACATTGATGAATGTGTTGATCATTGTAAAGTTGGCAATGTTTCTTGTCGTAACCTGATTGGGTCTTATGAATGTGTTTGTCCTGCTGGGTATTTGTTTAACTATACAACAAGTCTTTGTCAAGGTTAGTAAAGGATGTTTGCATTGTTTGTGTGAAGTTTCTTCTTGTTTTTCTGTGTTTTAGAAAATGGTTGTCTTGACAAAGTTTCTTTACTTTGGTATTTTAATAACTAACTTTTTTTTCCTCTAAAGACATTGATGAATGTGTTGATCATTGTAAAGTTGGCAATGTTTCTTGTCGTAACCTGATTGGGTCTTATGAATGTGTTTGTCCTGCTGGGTATTTGTTTAACTATACAACAAGTCTTTGTCAAGGTTAGTAAAGGATGTTTGCATTGTTTGTGTGAAGTTTCTTCTTGTTTTTCTGTGTTTTAGAAAATGGTTGTCTTGACAAAGTTTCTTTACTTTGGTATTTTAATAACTAACTTTTTTTTCCTCTAAAGACATTGATGAATGTGTTGATCATTGTAAAGTTGGCAATGTTTCTTGTCGTAACCTGATTGGGTCTTATGAATGTGTTTGTCCTGCTGGGTATTTGTTTAACTATACAACAAGTCTTTGTCAAGGTTAGTAAAGGATGTTTGCATTGTTTGTGTGAAGTTTCTTCTTGTTTTTCTGTGTTTTAGAAAATGGTTGTCTTGACAAAGTTTCTTTACTTTGGTATTTTAATAACTAACTTTTTTTTCCTCTAAAGACATTGATGAATGTGTTGATCATTGTAAAGTTGGCAATGTTTCTTGTCGTAACCTGATTGGGTCTTATGAATGTGTTTGTCCTGCTGGGTATTTGTTTAACTATACAACAAGTCTTTGTCAAGGTTAGTAAAGGATGTTTGCA
Organism: Hydra viridissima; assembly: GCA_014706445.1. NCBI lineage: Eukaryota > Metazoa > Cnidaria > Hydrozoa > Anthoathecata > Hydridae > Hydra > Hydra viridissima. The sequence continues at coordinate 345,240 of QPEY01000103.1, forward strand.
TTGTTTGTGTGAAGTTTCTTCTTGTTTTTCTGTGTTTTAGAAAATGGTTGTCTTGACAAAGTTTCTTTACTTTGGTATTTTAATAACTAACTTTTTTTTCCTCTAAAGACATTGATGAATGTGTTGATCATTGTAAAGTTGGCAATGTTTCTTGTCGTAACCTGATTGGGTCTTATGAATGTGTTTGTCCTGCTGGGTATTTGTTTAACTATACAACAAGTCTTTGTCAAGGTTAGTAAAGGATGTTTGCATTGTTTGTGTGAAGTTTCTTCTTGTTTTTCTGTGTTTTAGAAAATGGTTGTCTTGACAAAGTTTCTTTACTTTGGTATTTTAATAACTAACTTTTTTTTCCTCTAAAGACATTGATGAATGTGTTGATCATTGTAAAGTTGGCAATGTTTCTTGTCGTAACCTGATTGGGTCTTATGAATGTGTTTGTCCTGCTGGGTATTTGTTTAACTATACAACAAGTCTTTGTCAAGGTTAGTAAAGGATGTTTGCATTGTTTGTGTGAAGTTTCTTCTTGTTTTTCTGTGTTTTAGAAAATGGTTGTCTTGACAAAGTTTCTTTACTTTGGTATTTTAATAACTAACTTTTTTTTCCTCTAAAGACATTGATGAATGTGTTGATCATTGTAAAGTTGGCAATGTTTCTTGTCGTAACCTGATTGGGTCTTATGAATGTGTTTGTCCTGCTGGGTATTTGTTTAACTATACAACAAGTCTTTGTCAAGGTTAGTAAAGGATGTTTGCATTGTTTGTGTGAAGTTTCTTCTTGTTTTTCTGTGTTTTAGAAAATGGTTGTCTTGACAAAGTTTCTTTACTTTGGTATTTTAATAACTAACTTTTTTTTCCTCTAAAGACATTGATGAATGTGTTGATCATTGTAAAGTTGGCAATGTTTCTTGTCGTAACCTGATTGGGTCTTATGAATGTGTTTGTCCTGCTGGGTATTTGTTTAACTATACAACAAGTCTTTGTCAAGGTTAGTAAAGGATGTTTGCATTGTTTGTGTGAAGTTTCTTCTTGTTTTTCTGTGTTTTAGAAAATGGTTGTCTTGACAAAGTTTCTTTACTTTGGTATTTTAATAACTAACTTTTTTTTCCTCTAAAGACATTGATGAATGTGTTGATCATTGTAAAGTTGGCAATGTTTCTTGTCGTAACCTGATTGGGTCTTATGAATGTGTTTGTCCTGCTGGGTATTTGTTTAACTATACAACAAGTCTTTGTCAAGGTTAGTAAAGGATGTTTGCATTGTTTGTGTGAAGTTTCTTCTTGTTTTTCTGTGTTTTAGAAAATGGTTGTCTTGACAAAGTTTCTTTACTTTGGTATTTTAATAACTAACTTTTTTTTCCTCTAAAGACATTGATGAATGTGTTGATCATTGTAAAGTTGGCAATGTTTCTTGTCGTAACCTGATTGGGTCTTATGAATGTGTTTGTCCTGCTGGGTATTTGTTTAACTATACAACAAGTCTTTGTCAAGGTTAGTAAAGGATGTTTGCATTGTTTGTGTGAAGTTTCTTCTTGTTTTTCTGTGTTTTAGAAAATGGTTGTCTTGACAAAGTTTCTTTACTTTGGTATTTTAATAACTAACTTTTTTTTCCTCTAAAGACATTGATGAATGTGTTGATCATTGTAAAGTTGGCAATGTTTCTTGTCGTAACCTGATTGGGTCTTATGAATGTGTTTGTCCTGCTGGGTATTTGTTTAACTATACAACAAGTCTTTGTCAAGGTTAGTAAAGGATGTTTGCATTGTTTGTGTGAAGTTTCTTCTTGTTTTTCTGTGTTTTAGAAAATGGTTGTCTTGACAAAGTTTCTTTACTTTGGTATTTTAATAACTAACTTTTTTTTCCTCTAAAGACATTGATGAATGTGTTGATCATTGTAAAGTTGGCAATGTTTCTTGTCGTAACCTGATTGGGTCTTATGAATGTGTTTGTCCTGCTGGGTATTTGTTTAACTATACAACAAGTCTTTGTCAAGGTTAGTAAAGGATGTTTGCATTGTTTGTGTGAAGTTTCTTCTTGTTTTTCTGTGTTTTAGAAAATGGTTGTCTTGACAAAGTTTCTTTACTTTGGTATTTTAATAACTAACTTTTTTTTCCTCTAAAGACATTGATGAATGTGTTGATCATTGTAAAGTTGGCAATGTTTCTTGTCGTAACCTGATTGGGTCTTATGAATGTGTTTGTCCTGCTGGGTATTTGTTTAACTATACAACAAGTCTTTGTCAAGGTTAGTAAAGGATGTTTGCATTGTTTGTGTGAAGTTTCTTCTTGTTTTTCTGTGTTTTAGAAAATGGTTGTCTTGACAAAGTTTCTTTACTTTGGTATTTTAATAACTAACTTTTTTTTCCTCTAAAGACATTGATGAATGTGTTGATCATTGTAAAGTTGGCAATGTTTCTTGTCGTAACCTGATTGGGTCTTATGAATGTGTTTGTCCTGCTGGGTATTTGTTTAACTATACAACAAGTCTTTGTCAAGGTTAGTAAAGGATGTTTGCATTGTTTGTGTGAAGTTTCTTCTTGTTTTTCTGTGTTTTAGAAAATGGTTGTCTTGACAAAGTTTCTTTACTTTGGTATTTTAATAACTAACTTTTTTTTCCTCTAAAGACATTGATGAATGTGTTGATCATTGTAAAGTTGGCAATGTTTCTTGTCGTAACCTGATTGGGTCTTATGAATGTGTTTGTCCTGCTGGGTATTTGTTTAACTATACAACAAGTCTTTGTCAAGGTTAGTAAAGGATGTTTGCATTGTTTGTGTGAAGTTTCTTCTTGTTTTTCTGTGTTTTAGAAAATGGTTGTCTTGACAAAGTTTCTTTACTTTGGTATTTTAATAACTAACTTTTTTTTCCTCTAAAGACATTGATGAATGTGTTGATCATTGTAAAGTTGGCAATGTTTCTTGTCGTAACCTGATTGGGTCTTATGAATGTGTTTGTCCTGCTGGGTATTTGTTTAACTATACAACAAGTCTTTGTCAAGGTTAGTAAAGGATGTTNGCAAATAAATTGTTATAAGTCTGATTTTGCTTTTAAATTTTTAAAAATAGTTAGATAATTGAAATATGTTGTGAAATATGAATAATATGTAATGTGAGCTAAATAATAATAATATGTAATAAGTAATGTGCTTTGTGAAATCTTGCAGTATCTATATTTGTTATATAGCACATAGGTATTTAAATGTTCTGAAAAGTTTCTCAAATTTACAAATGAGATAATATGGCATTTAGGTTTACCTATAAAAACCATTTATACTGCTGTTAATCAACTTAAGGAATTTATACTTTCTTAGTTATTTTACTGGTAATATAATACTCTTTGTAATTATATTTATATTTAATTGCCTTATTAAATTTAATTAAATTTTTGTTAAGGTCCGAACAGAGATGATTAACTTTCTTTCTCAAACAACTTTAAATGATGTTAATGACATAAAAAATGTTGCTGATGCATTATCATTGTTGTCTCAAGCTCCAGCAGAATTAGCTCCACAGACTCAGGTACAGTTGCAAAATTGTTTATTTATTAAATAAATTAATATTTCTTGGTATTGGCACAGTAAAAAATTACATATCTAGGTTGCTTATACATAACGTACTTTTTAAAGTGAGAAAATTTCTGAGTTAAAAGCTGTGTGATTAAGTTAATTAGGTTTTTCCTTAATTCATATTTAAGCATCTTTTAGCAATATTGTTTTTATATAAAGTCTTTAAAAAAAGGCAAATAGTCAAAACAAGTGTTTTTGGAAAATCTATGCTGTGAATATTTTCCGAAATTGCTGGTTTAGACTATTTGTCTTTTTTAATGTTTTATGTAGGTAAATTATTATCTTACTATTAATTTGAGTATTTGTGCTGTAATCAAAGTTGTTAAAAGTTAGGAAATCATTTGCTGGAAAATGTTGTGTGCAAGCTTCTTACAGCAAATGATCAATTAGTGTTATTACATGCCATTAATTGTAAATATCCTGGGACTTTATTTTTGTATATATTTGGTTGAGTCTTTTAAAAGAGAGATGACTATTTACACAAAGCAAAAGTAAAATTAATTTGTGACATGAATAGGTCAATATTTGATGCAATATGAATTGTTTTATTTATAAATTTTGTAGTTTTTTAGACTAGCAGGTATATCTAATGCTTGTCAAAAATATCTTTTGTCATTGGAATTCTTTTAAATTAAATTCTGTTACTTTAGGATGTTGCTGTATCTATCATTAGTAAAATGGCAAACCTGTTAAATAAAGAAAATCTTGATGATGTTAACATTCATGCTTTTAATGACCTGACTATTCCGTTTCTTAATAGTATATCAAATATGTTCATTGCTGGTTCTTTATTAGGTTTTTTTATTCTTTGTTTTAAGTTTTCATTATTCCTTATTTTATGAGAGCTTTATATAAACATTATATATATTGTTATTTACATATATATAAACATTATATATATTAACATACATATTATATAGTAGTATATTTTATATTAATATATTAATACACATATTTTTATAACAAGTCAACTCTGTTCTGGCATCAGATGAAACTTCAATAAAATCCACGTTGGAAAAGTATACTGGGCACAATGATCAGGTGATTTAAATGATTCAACTTTGTTATTTGTTTTTCTTTCTAATATTTTCCACTAAAATAGTTTATCATAAAAATAGCTTTTCATAAAGACAGATTATATGTTTTACTAAATAAACCACTGTTTACTTAAATTTTTTAAAATATTTTTAAAAATCTGTTAACTATTTAAAAAAATATTTGAAACCTTTCAGCATTTAAAAAACTGGCCAAGTGTTATTCATATCTCTGACTGAATAAGTAATGGTTAACCTGTAAATTAATCCATTCGATATTTAGCAAAAGTTGTTTTTTATCCAGTCTTTTTATGCATTAAAAAAATGTTTACATGAATTATAAAAATAGTTTTGTGTTTTATCCTTCATTTTTATCTGTTCAGAAAATATTAAATTTAAAATATCTTTTAGAGCTTTAAATTTTAAATTGTTTATTTAAAAAAATTCTTAATGAACAAAACTGTTTGAAAAGTTTTAAAAATGGTACAATAATCAATATTTTTCTTTTGAATTTCAAAAAGTAAACTTTTGTATGGAATATTTTGCTTTTAATAATCAAATAATCCTTTTTTTGATTGATTTTACAGACTGAAAAAAGTACACAATTAGTAGGGACACTTATGAAATCTATGGATAAATACTTATATGCTTCGCAGAATTATCTTGTACCTGGCGAAAGTTCTACCAACATAGATATGCCTGGATTTCAAATTTCAATTAAAAAAGAGTATGCAAGTAAATTAAGTAGTTTAAGCATAGGTTCAAAAGTTAGGCTCAGATTATACTACCAGTTATGGTTTCACTTTCCCAGATGTTGAGCATGTTTTAAATCAGTCAATGCAGCAAACTATTGTTCTTTTGAATGTATGTCATGGAATTTTGAACTATTTTTTTTTTTATATTCAAATAATAAGTTTTACTATTTTAAAATGATAATGACAAGATAAAAACAAATAATGAATAAAAAAAGTAAAAATGGCATAATAAAAGTAATAATGATATATGTAATAACAAATATCTTGAAAATAAAGTTTTATTTTGTTTATAATTATGTAAATAACTATATAACTTGATACAATTTGATGATGATTGCTGATTTTGATATTGCTTATAAATGATATTTGGTGATAATTTTGAATTTCTCTTAGAATGTGAGGATGAAAAACCAACCATTTTTTTGGGATTTTGAAAATTCACAATACATTGCATCTGAAACACAAATTCTTTCTTTATCTACACCAGACAGGTTACCAATTGAAGTAAAAGGTACAGCTCAGCCAATTAAAATTTCTATTAAAAATCTACCTGAAAAATTAAAAGCTTTTAATATATCATTACTGATGCCAGAAGAAATTCAAGTGATATCACTTATGTTGTCAACGTTAACTTGTAATATGATGCTAAAATTTGATTCTTTAAATGATCCAAATAATCTCACAACACTCATTGTTTTTATTCAGTACGGTAAAGTTGCCACAAAAACTGATTATGATATTAAACTAAAAATTTCAAACAAGGGCGTTAAAGTATTACAAAATTCAAATTCTTTAACTTTTAATACAAATATCAATTATACAAGTAATAAATCATCTGAAGAACTTTCTCAATATAATGAAACTGTTACATTGTCAACTTCTCCTCTTCTATTAAAGAGAAACCAGCAGTTTAATCTTGCTTTTGATGGTACACTAACATTATGGAATTTTAAGAACTCAACTTATGCTTTTCTTAATAAATCAGTACTTTTTTTATCAATCTCATATGATGGCCCGTTACCTAGCAAAGAGTTAGTAACAAATGATTACACTTTTGATCAAAAAGAAAACAATGGAAAGTTTCTGTATGAAATCAAATCATTCTGCAGTCAGTGTAGTTATTGGAATGAAGCTAAAAACAAATGGATGTCCGATGGATGTGAGGTATGAAAAAGTCTATATTGCACTTCATTTATAAAGATGAGTCCTAGCAATAAATGTTTGTTAACTTTCAGTTTTTGTAATAGTATTTATGCTGCATTTTTGATCAGCTTTTGAGTAAATATTTACATAAAATAGACAATACCTGTTATTGAGGACATAGATTTGTGTTTTTATAGTTAATATATTTTATATTTCATAAAGAAATTCAATTAAATTTTTCATGTTATTGCAATCATTTTTTTTCAGTAGTTAAATTTATTTATCATTGCTCTTTTCAGCTTGATACCCAAGCATCAAACTTTGAAGTCACAAAGTGTATGTGTTCACATTTAACTTCATTTGGTGGGTTGTATGTGAAACCAAAAGTGATTCTTACGCCTACTGTGGCTTTGTTGAAAAAAGGTTATGTTCTTCTTGTTGTAGTTGCATGCCTCCATATTATCTGGATTCTGGGGCTTTTTATTTTAAGGCAAATAGATAAAAAAGACATTACTAAGGTCAGATTATTTGTTATTTTATATTTAACAAAATAATATAAATATGGTAAAACTATAGTAAATATGGCAAAAAACTATTGTTTAGAAATGATTTTTCAATCAAGCATTTTAAAACGTTGAATGAAATGAAAAATAAAAACAAAGCCGCATAAAAACTTTAGTATTTTTATAATTGCATATAAATTTTTCCATGGCACATGTTTAAACAATATTTAAGTATTTTAAGTAAACACTATACAATAAAGAATTTAAATTCAGCAAAAGTTACATGAAATGAAATAGGTGTAGGTAATTAAAACCGGGAAGCACAACATCTTAAATTAAATCATATTTAAGGCTCTTTTACATTTATCTGAATATTTTATAATGAATAAAAACAGTATACTTATCTTTTATTAGTGATGGCTCAACTACTTTATGGACTATATACTTTTTGCCATACCAGCATATTTTTTTAAACAGGTTGGTGTTTGCTCTCTAGTTGATAATAGAAATGAGGATTACTATTTATATCAAATAACAGTCAGTACTGGAAATCGATTGCATGCAGGCACAAAATCTAATATATTCTTTAATTTATCAGGTAATTAAAATTTTCTTTTCACATAAAAATGTTGTACAATATTTTTATTATTTTTAAAGCTATTTTTAACACTGCCAAAACATGCCTTGCACCATCATAATGGCTTAATGAATCTATGTAAGTTCTAAGCAATTTAAGTTAATTGGTTTTTCTTTTCAAAAATTATTACAGTGCTAAATTCCATATAAATAGATAATTCAATTTGCTGTTTAAATAATTCTTTAAAACCATTAAAGTACTATTAATCTTGATTAATATACATGCAGCCTCATAATCTTATTTTTAACAACTTAATTTTTTAATTGCCAAAACATAAATTTTAACATTTCCTTTAAAATATTTTAAATTTTCTATAAAGTAGCTGTTGTTAAATGTCATTACAGATTTATTTGATTTTTAATTTACTGTTCTATTAAATTTTTTTCTGATTGTTGAATCGTAATGTAATTTTATGATAATGCATTTGTATTGTGGGTAAATAAAGTTTCATATTAGAAATGTTTAAAATTTAGTTTTCTATTCAGTTTTAAATTCTCTTTTCACACAGGTGATATAGAGGATTCAGGAGTGCGACAATTAAAATGTTTAAATAGAACATGTTTTCAGCGATCAGGCTTAGATACTTTCATGATGACCACAGAAAATTGTCTAGGTGACTTGAATTATATTAAAGTGTGGCATGATAACAAACATGGTGCTTGGTATTTAAGGTATTTAATTTGCATTTAACAGTTTATTCTTACAGCATAACACACTAAATTGCAAATAAGTATAAGATTAAAAACTTAAATATCAATTCTATAAGAAAAGCTACTGCATACAAAGAAAAAGAGTGTGAAGTATTTAGTCTGATTAAAGCATAGAATACAATTCTTATGTTTTGTTAGACAAAATACATTCAAGCTGAAGGTTCTCTTTCTATTTACAGTTGTCAAAAAGTTCTTGAGGACACTTGATTTCCTTTTCTACAACTTGTTATGGGTATTTCCAGTCTCAATGGTTCTTTACTCCTAAACTTTTTCACAGATTTTAACACTTTCTTATGAACTTGCTAATTACTGCATACTGCTTCTGAAAATCATCTGTATTATACATTTGGCCAGTAAACCAATGGTCTGACTATGCATTAGAGATGAGTTTAAAAATATCAATTAGTGAGTCTCTTCTCTCTGGTAAAATTATGAATGCCAAAAGAATTAGCATTGCAAAGGAATTCTATCTTGCATTACATAAGTTTGGTATTTTCTAAAACTTCACTTTAGAAAACATTCCAGGTTTAAAAAAAACAACGGAAAACTCAAGTTAAATGAAATAGAAATTTCATGTCATTTTACCATCCTGTTGTTTCAGTGATCGCTTCTTTACCATTCTTGAAATTCATCCTGAGCTGTTTGGTAATGTGTTGTTTCCTCCAAGTTTTTCATCCATTACTATGCAAAGAACTCAGTCAAGGACATGGTGTTGACAATCAATGTGTTATGGTTTTTCCCGGTTTTGAAAAAAAAAAACCCGCTTTTTATCAGCACCAAAAGTGTCAAACCTCCTTGAGAAAGATTTTGGGCTACAAGTGAGCTCATGTACTATTCAAAATCGGTTGAAAGAAAGTGTATTCAAATCAAGAGTTCCACGCAAAAAACCACTCCTTTCAAAAATCTGTAAAAACAAAGACTTGCATTTGCTTAAAAATATGTAAATATTGTTAAATATGCAATGTTATGGTATAGAGATCGATGGCTTGGAATGGAACAGGAAAACTGAAGTTTATTGATGGAATTATGGACTCTGAGGTTTCTGTTAACATTCTCAATAAAAATCTTCTGGGTTCAACTAAAAAACTGCAATTAAGAAAACATTTTAACTTCCAACAAGACAATGACCCTAAACATATGTCAAAGAAAGCAAAAGAGTTTTTTTACCTAAAAGCAAATTGAGTTACTTGAACGCCCAGCGCAAAGTCCAGATCTCAATCCAATTGAACATCTCTGGGCTATTCTGGATAAAAAATGTAATACACAATGTCTAAAAAGAAGCTTGGACTGATATCAACTCAGATACAACAAAAAAATTAGTTGAATCAATGCCATGTTAATCTTTAAGCCTTAATCTTTAAAATTTTGTTCGGATATTTATTTAATGCTAAAAAGTTGCATAATTTAAATGTATCTTAATTTTTTATCAATTAAATATTATTATTGATATTTTTTTTTGCATATTGAATTCATAATAACATTTTCTTTCAAAATAATCTTTTTTTTTTATTTTTATAAAGTTATTTTTTTCTGAAATAGTTGACAAAGTTTGTTTTCCATAATAATATGTTTAGTTTGGATAATTATTTCTCTCTCTCTCTCTCATACATACATACATATATATATGTATGTATGTATGTATGTATGTATGTATGTATGTATGTATGTATGTATGTATGTATGTATGTATGTATGTATGTATGTATGTATGTATGTATGTATGTATGTATGTATGTATGTATGTGTGTGTGTGTATGTATGTATGTATGTATGTATGTATGTATGTATGTATGTATACTAGGGTGTTCAGGATGTATATGGGAAAAAAAACTTTTGCACAGCATCTATATTTGAGACACTTGCTAATATAAACATGTATTAAAAATTTTGTACCAATATGATCATGTCTAGAGATAGCTCAACAACCTTAAGCTTCTGATTATAATTATATTTTGGATTTTTTTGAGCAAAACTTGGTTTAATACTATACATTAAGTTTGATGTTCAATCATATTGTGATCATAACATCAGCTACTGTTACTATAATCGAAACACCAGTTTTAAGAGTCCTTAAAAGCAGTCCTATATGTCAATCAATTTTCTCTTTGTCAGTGCTGTTATTTGCTTGCAGCAATATTAGGGTGATCCTGCCGCCCCACAATTTTTTAATTTTCAAGTAAAAAAGCCTGACTTTTTTTTAGTGAGTAGGTTACTTGTAACTAAGAGCTAGGAAAAATTTGAGAGTAATTGGACAATGTTTAGTGGTAGCAGATTTTAATTAAAGTATTTTATTAAGGCGCAAAAAT
>QPEY01000103.1:357195-396966 GCA_014706445.1 Hydra viridissima
TCATTCAATGTTACATAATTTTTTAGTGATAGTATTTTATTTGCAATCTTTTGCCTCTGCTTGTCCTCTAAGTTATTATTAAATAGAGACAGTGGAGCTAACTCCTCAGTGAGATACCACATGTGATTGCTGAAAGCTTTCAGAGCAGCATTAGCAATAGTAAAATCAATAACTTTATACTCTGATAATGAATTAATAAGATTTAAATCGTTAGTAGGAGCTGCTGAAGATATAGGTACACTGAGCCACCATGGAATATAACAAAATACAACAAACTGAACAATCCTTTGTAGCTTAGGAAGTTGCTGTTGAGCAAAAATTGTTGCTTTAGGTAGCTGGCTGATTTTTTTGTTCAACAGTACAAGTTTTATAGAATATAACAATTTTACCATCCACCTTGCATTGTGCAAAGCGCCTGGTCTAATAAATCCAGAGAATAACACATCTTTGCCATTGCTTAGATACAACAATGTTGAACAAGTTCTCTATAATCACCTCTGTTAAAATTTTGCCTCATTGCTTCTTGGCAAAGATTGGTAATTGCATCTTTGGTGTTTATCAAAGACTGTGAAATTTGAGGGGTGTCTAAGTCTTCAATAGTTTGGCAATTCAGTTGTCAAAAGTTTTTCTTAAATCTAAAAACCAAACGATGCATTCATTATATTGTTGCTTATAACTCTGAAGTTATTTTAATTTTAAATACTTAATAGTAATAATAAAAAATTATAATAAACATATTAGATTACCTTAAAAATAGATTGATATGAGGACCTTTTGAAATCTTGATCTTTAAACTGTTCCATACATGAGTTAGTATAATCTCTCCTATGTGATGTTGACAAGCAAGCCCTAGAAGTTGCCTGTTCAATAAGTTTTGGATTGAAACACAGCCTGCAGTTTTAGACCCAGTACTTGATGCAGTTGTGTCAAAAACCATGCCTGCCACACAATCTGTGCAGTTCCAATCTTCTAGTAACTCATGTTGCTTTAGCAATCAGTGGTCCCATCTTCTTGGTGGGTTTATATGAAAGCGCTGGTACACCCAGTAGTTTTACACCTAAACAACCTAATATATATTTTTGAAATTGAAATAAAATATGAAGTGCTAAATATTAGCATATAAATATTCTAATATGTAAATTATTCATTAGTNGCCAGTTTTCAAGCTTCTTTTGTGAGAACGCTGCTTTGTTTCATAGATACATCCAAGTTCATCATGATCAAGACAACCTTCATCTATCTCCATTAAATTTTTTTAGAACATCTCAAGATGTTTGATTGCCATTTTTCTTTATAGGTTCTTTCTTGTTCAGCAAATTTTCTGTCGTGTAACTTTTCTTCCACAAGACTACGCTTAAGATCAACTGAGTCTATGGATGTTGTCCTATCAATCATCATGCTGATCAGAAACTGTTTATCCTCTGCATCAACCAATTTATCTAGCACATCTCGTGGCCAGAACCTCATTATTTTTGTTAGCTTGTTGACAGTGTTTCTATGGGCATGGTCAATTTTTAACAGACTCTTTAACTTCTCAAATAATTTTATGATTTCTTCTGCCATTTTTTTAGACTTTATTGTTTGTATTCTTGCCCAATTATAAAATGGTAGAATTGATTTAACTGTTTTATTTGCTGCATCTCTCTTAGATTTTGACAATTTTGTATAAAACTCTTCAACTGCTTTTCTTATTAAAATAAATATCTCACAAGATTTTCTGTAATAAACATTGAGCACAAGAAGGGAAAAATAAGGTCCATTGAATAATATAATACTCCAATTTACATTCTAGTAGTTTCATACTGATAATTATAAGTTTTTCCTCCTGATTATCAACAAGTTTTGAAAAACTGTAAGAATCATGAAAACTCAATTGAAATCTGCTACAACTAAACATTGTCCATTTTTCTTAAAATTTCAAATTTTTACTGTTTATCATGAACCTCACCCACAAAAAAAATTAAGGCTTAATCAGGGCACATAAGGGAGGCAGGATCACCCTAAGCAACATTCAACAACTTGAATACAACACTACTGCAAGAGCAGTTTGCTTAGCAATCTTTAAAAAGCTTAATTTTTTTGCAGCAGACACAAATTTTTGTAAAAAGCAATCCACATGATTGGTGCTGTAAACCATGAATTCACATTTAATGTGACAAAGAAGAGGCAAATGCGTTTGATAGCCTGCAGTTCCTGAACACTCATATCATCAAGCCAAACACTCATATCATCAAGTCAAACACTCATATCATCAAGCCAAACACTCATATCATCAAGTCAAACACTCATATCATCAAGTCAAACACTCATATCATCAAGCCAAACACTCATATCATCAAGCCAAACACTCATATCATCAAGTCAAACACTCATATCATCAAGCCAAACACTCATCATCATCAATCCAAATGTTTATTGTTTGAAAATGTTCCTGAAACACAACATTTTCATACAACAAGGAATATTCTTTCATTATTAAATTCAGCTGTAGTCTTGCAAATTGATAAGTAATTCATTAGGTTTAGTAGTCACCAGTTTTCTTAAAATCTTCCAAAAATTGGTATCTGTGGACCAGATGAAACAAAAAATAAGCAATATAGTACACAATATCAATTTATCAATATCAACACCTACCACCCTCAAAGCTAGGGAAACGGATTGCTTCAATATATAGTCATTGTATTTTTTATTTTATTTGTAGTTTGTCTAATGCTGAATCCACTCACACAATATTTTTAAAGCACTCAATATATATTGCTACATACTTTTTGAGTTTTCTTTACTTTACTTTACAAACATTCCAGTTAAAATTGTAATTGATTTATCCTATTTGTTTTATCCTATTTGTTTTTCATTTGCTTATGTAGTTGTGAGATTGTTGAAGTTCTTTGTCAAGTGTAAAAAATGATACCAAAAGTCAACTGTTTAAAATTTTTTAGTTCAAGAATCTGAATCGCCTGCCCAATCAGCCATATTTTAGCACTAGATTGCATTGTTGAATCAGCATTTTGGAAGAGTATGTCATCTATAAAAAAAAATTAATATATTATTTTCTGCGAAATCATATTGTAATAACAGCAACACTTCAATTTGGTCTACAGTGAATCCTAATCTACCTCTAATTTCTTGGCTTTTCCAGTAAACCTAACATTAGCCAATTGGCTTTTCCAGTAAATCTAACATTAGCCAATTGTAGATATCATAGATGTTGCTGAGCAAATTAAAAATAATTCAAAACTAATTCGGACTGTAGTGAATCTCTATCTACCTCTAATAACTGACTGTTGCTAGAGAAGTAGAAGACCTTATTCTTGTGAAAAATATTGCAAGTATGGTAGAGCAATATTGAAATTTTATTGAAAATTTCTTTATGCATTCTGCATTTTCTTCAGGAAGAAGCGGAATGAAAATCAATAAAGAATTTTCCTGGAGACTATAACTAAACTAAATTTCCCAGGTTTTCCTTGGAATTAGGCAGAAATGAGTGTCAAACTTATGTGCAGTTCTTGTAAATGCATTTAAATGGCATTAAATATATCTTGAGAAAATTCTATTGAACTTGATTATCACCTCACATTTACTTTTTGAAGACGGAAAAACAGGAAACTTATTTGAACCATAGAACCATTTCTCTTATTGGCAAAACTGATTTAGTACATGCAAAAAAAGAAACTATTAAGTATTTTACAAGAATTTAACAGCACTGTTAGTATTCAGTCAGTTCTTCAGGAAGTTCTTCTTGATAATTCTGCTACCCTTAGTAGTAAACTTAAAGTTTCCTACTAAACCACTTATTAGGCCAGCACAGGTAGCAATATTAAATCATATATTAGTAAAGGTAGCAATGTTAAATCATATATTAGTAAGTGGTTTAATAGTAGAATTTTTTTGATGTAGCACCACCTGATTGGATGTGTGCTACATTAAAACGAATTTCCATTAAGAGTTGTTGTTATATTATTTTAGCATTTTTACTACAAATACAAGTAATATACAAAATCTAGATATAAGCACATAAAACTATAAGAAAAATGTACAAGCAAACATATTAAAACTGAGATAAATAGTCCTTATTTCTCAAATCAGTACATAAAGTACAGTTAAAGCAAATATATAAATAAAATGAAAACTTTTCAGTGTACTAAAGAGTTATATCAAGTTTAGTAGAAAATGTGACAAAAGCAGAAAAGTAAAATTAATTGAGCTGTCACTAAATTTTGGAATTAGACCATGAGAACTTTTGGAGTGTTTTTTTACCAATCAACATCATTTAAAAGCCGAGCCACTTTAAGGTTTTCAAGCAAAAAAAATTTGAATTGTTTTTATATGCATATATACACACTTCAAAAACTCACATTTTTTGATTATAGGAATATTGAAGTTATTGATCTTCAAACTGGAAAGCATTTTCATTTCATTGCAAATCGTTGGTTAGCAATTGATCGTGATGATTGCTTATTACAATGTGTCATACCAGTTTCTGGGTCTTTAGATGTATCAGAGTTTGACCAAATATTTACAACAAAAGTCCGCAATCATTTTTTTGAAAATCATTTATGGTTCTCAATTTTTGTTAGATCTCCTGCCAGCCACTTTACTCGATGTCAAAGGTTATCTGTTGCTTTTTCTTTGCTGCTAGCAGGAATGACAGCTGCTGCAATGTTTTTTAAACAAGTTACACTAGGAAATCTTGCTACTGAAAACAAATTTGCAGGATTTTATTTCACATGGCAGCAGGTAAAGAAACTTGTGAAATTAAAAAGGTTTTGTACAAAAAGTTTAAAACTAAAGTTTTTCATTCTTATAGTTTATTTAAAAACTTTTGGCAATGTAATTGTAACTCCTTTCATACTGCCTAATTAGGTTTATGTCGGATTTATCAGTGTCTGCATCACATTTCCAGTAAATATCATTCTTGTTGGAATATTTCGGCTATGTAAACCTATTTCCAAACTTAAAACCACTCATGGTACTAAATTGTCTTTGTTCAGTGATAGTAATTCAAGAAGATCTGTTTTTCTGTATAATGATAAAGGTTTGATGATATAAAAGTATTTAAAGCATTTTATAGAAACTTTAAAGCATCATAAAGTAATATATATGTGATATATATAATTTTAAAAATCATCCTACAAATTAATCACCACAAAAATGCAATTTAAAATTTTTGTAGTTCCAATTAATACAATTTTTATACAATTTGAAAAATAAAGTAACAGGAAATTTTTGTAGTTTCAATTAATACAATTTTTATACAATTTGAAAAATGAAATAACAGGAAATTTTTGTAGTTTCAATTGATACAATTTTTATACAATTTGAAAAATGAAATAACAGGAAATTTTTTCAAATTCAAATAATTTACTCCTCACTCTGTTTAAAGTGTGCTTCCAACTTTTTAAAATGTGCTTCCAACTTTTCTAATATTTCAGTTAGTTACAATTGCAATCACAGCACAGTAAATTTTTTTTTAACTAAAAACCTCAAAGTTTTTTTAAATTTCTGAAGCTCAAAATTCTAATGCCACTAAATTATGTATGAGAAATGATAAAGTGTTTTTTTCCTACCATGATAAAGATTTCACAATGTAAAACTTCATATTTAACACAAGACCAAAAAGTTTGGATGTAATACTAAAATCTCATGCTAAATATATTTTTAAATGGCTTTTGAAAAATATGTTTGAACTGCAATTGCAGCATAATTTTTTTCTAAAAACATTTAAAAACTTTTTTTTTCAATTTTTGTTCTCTTAAAGTTTAAACAGAAGTTTATTACTTTTGATGCTTGATAGATTTTATTAATTTGTTTTTTAATTTCAATTTTTTGATGGATAATTATAGAAATAAAATCCATTTATTTATAAACAAATCTTTATGCAATGTTAATGTGACTTTTTTTCATATATACATATTGAAGGTATAAAAATTCTTTCAATCATGAAAGTTCTTAGATATTTTTTTTAGTTTTTGAAAATAATTTGTTTAGTTTAGTAATTATTTACTCTTAGATTCACAAGTAAACATCTACTTGAGGGAAGATGTGAAAAGCAAAAGTTCATATTTTATGTGGCAAAAAATAAAACATTTAAACCTTCCACATTGGTTTTTTTATATTGCATGGTTTGCTTGTGTTGTTATAATTTTATCTTCAAGTGCAATTATTTTGCTTTATGGAATGTCATTTGGGAACAAACAGTCATTAGATTGGTTGGCTGGAGTTTCACTCTCATTGGTGAGTGATTGATTATCTCTCTTATGTGATGCAATAATCTATAATTTGACACACTGTTATGCTTTTATTGTTAGTATTAAATGAAAGTTTGATAAAAAATAAAATAATTTAAAAACAGTCATTATTTCTCAAATGGCAACCCTTATGGAAAATTTACATGGAAAAATTCAGGAAAAAAAAACCCATGGTATTTGCATTGGTATTTTTTGGAACGTCCTATTTCTCTTTATGGTGTCTAAACATCAATTGAAATACCATGGGGTTTTTTTTTTCATGATTTTCCATGTTGGCCAAATGCCATTCAAAAAAACATGCACTATTTTCACTGTTTTTTCATAGAACGCTCTGGTTTATTGAATTCCTGTTACTTTAGTTGGCATCTAAACACCATGTAATTCCATATTGCATGAGTTTTATGGCACAATAAAAAAAAGATGTCAATGATTTAAGCATAATACTTAATGCATGCATATTTATGCATACTGCAAATAAATGCAACAATAAAAGTCATTAAAAAAAAAAAAAAGCTACAACTTATGTAAGTATAGAATATAAGTAATATACATGTTAATATACTTTTTATATAAACATGTTCAATGAAAAATCAAAAACAATAATTTAAAACTAAAATATTGCAATTGACAAACGATAATTTTTTTCCAAAAATATAGCAATTTACATGTTAATATTTCAAGTTAAAAGCTTCAAAAAATCCAAATGAATCACTAACACAATAAAGTACATATTTATCAATGGGCGCTCAATTTATTGTCAGCAGCTAATTAAACATAAAATAATATTCAAAATATTATTGAAAAAATAAAAAACTCTATACACAGTCACTGGTATGAAAACTGTATAAAAACTACATTTGCATATTTCACTAAACAGCCAAAAACAGCATACCATAAATAACATTCATTGTTAGTAAAACTCAATTAAACATATTCGTTTTGTGAAGGTTATGGCATTTTGCTTTAAGTATATTATTTTTATAATTAGCGCATAGTTTGTTGAAAATATATGCAATCATTATGTTATTGTGATTATAGTACTTTTGATAGACTTGTCAAATGAATGCCTGCCAAAATTTCTATGTACATTAAGGGGCAGAAACAAAGTTTAAATATCTTTAAAAAAAAACTTTGTATTCTTTTTTTTTTTGCTCAACCAGTTAAAAAATTTTGCTTAGACTAACAGCAATTTTTTGTGCTAAATTTATCCAATAAGAAAATAGTATTAGCTCAGTTTTTTTGTAAAAGTTTGTTACTACACTTTCAACTCAAACTGACAATTAACTAAGTAGTCTTTAGGCAATTAGTATGTAACAGATATATGCCAGTGCTTTCCTAAAATCTGTATAAGTGCCTTTTGACACTTATACAGATTTTAGAAAAGCACTGGTATCTACTACAATTTAAACTTCAGGATAGTTCCTTACATCTATTATAATATTATTGTTCTTTGCAGTCTGTATAAGACACAAATCTCTCTTCACCTCAGCAGATCTTTCAACCTAGTAAACAACAAAGTAATGTTTCTTGACTTAATATAGGTTTTTAAGCTTTTTCTCCTGTAATGTAAGGGGTAGAGTTCCTTTCTGCCATGGTTTAATCAATTTTGTTATTTAGGCCCTAAGTTTGCAAGATTCACTTAAAAGGTTTTTTGAATGAATATGCTGTAAAAAATACTTCTTTAGGGTTGTCTAAATTGAATACAAGTCTAAATTTTGCACCCTAAGCATATATATTAAGCAACACATCTTCATTTTTAAACTGATGACTTATGTAATCCTGTTCCTTTTCTGGTAGCTTTTCTATTAGATTGAGATCAGGTGCAAAGTTTATATTACAGAGATCCAATATTCCTGAAATTGATAAATTTTATTTATATATTGACATCTACATTAATCACTTTTGGATATTTTTCAATTAATCATTTTTAGACTCTAGAAGCAATGTGTTAAAATATTTGAATGTATAGGAAGACTTCTTTTTGACTTGATGCCTCAAACATTTAGCTACAATGCTTTTTTTTTTTTAAACTAATTGTAATTTTAACTTTAGATTCAAGATATACTTCTTCTACAGCCAATAAAAATATTTTTAACTGCATTAATTTCTGCGTTATTTGTCAAAATATTTGGTAGTAAAAAGGAATACTTTGATGAGATGCAAGGTGCAATTTTTATTTGGTTTAAATTTTATTCAATTGATGAATAAAATTTATAAAATGTCTTTCTATTTGTGCTTCATTATTTTTTAAAGACTTTATTTTCACATATTCTCATTTTTATATATTCTCGTTTTTCATATATTCTAATTTTCATATTCTCTGCTTTCTTTTCAGTTTTTTTTTACCACCAAAAAAATTTTAATTTTTTTCTTAAGGGGAAGTTTTAGAATATGATGAAGATTGGTTGTACCAGACTAACCAAGAAGCAACTATTTATGATAATGATGATGTCAATATAAGTCCTCCAGATGTAATTGCACTAAATTCAATGAGAGATTTTCGTTTAAAGCAGCTTAAAGCAAAGTCAATCAGCCGTGAGTTGTTCCTATACACTACTTTTGCTGTTTTGGTATCTACTCTTGCATATCTTTCACAAGAAAACTTAATGTATTTACAAACTCGAAATGTGGAGGAGCTTTTCAATCTCAAATCAAAAACAAGAATTGTGAAAAAGTTCAAGGATTTTAATCAGGCAGGATTTTTTTAATTGTTTCTACATTTAGTTGTAAAGTTTATCTATGTAAAATTGATTTATAAGATTTTCTTACTAGACTTTTTATGAAAAGAGTTTCTTTTCTAAGTAGTTTTTACAAAGTTGCAAGTGGGAAAGATATTTCAAGAATGCTAAAACAGAGCAGAAACTATACAGATTTTTAAGGATTTTTGTGATTTAAAAAATATTCTTCTTTTATAAGCTTCAATCATATGATGACATCTGGATTTGGTTAGCCAAAGATTTTCTAAACCAGGTTTTCCCTGAACCTTGGAATACTTTAAGCATTAATCCAGATAGTGTCTTCTTGAGTGATCGCACTTCAAAGATTGTTAATGGCATAAGAATAAGGCAAATTCGTGTAAAATCTAGTAAGATGACCTATTAAGCTTATTTCTATTAAACATTTAATTCCATCTAAAGATTGATCAATTTGATGTTCTTTTTACTTTTTACTGTTTGTGGAATACTATTTTGTTATACTTGCATTTTCAGGAAGTTCAAAAGATTTTTTTTTGCTTTTCCCTTATTTAATCTCTATTTAGTTCAGTTTGTTAAAATCTTCTCTGTAAATATTATGTTTTTTAGATTCTTGTTTTAAAGCTAAGTTAGTGTCTAGCATTGTAACTGAAGACTGTATAACTGCTTATGATCCACTATGGGTTGAAACACAAGACTATGATTTTAATTGGACTAGACCTAAAGTCTATGATGTACAAATTAATCCATCCTCTATGCCTTGGAGATATCAAACACCTAAAGATTTAGACGTATACCCATTACAAGCACAGTTGAAAACTTACTACAGTGGCGGCTATGTGATTGAAATTTTCCCAAAATGGAATAACAAAAAAATCATTGAACAAGCCAAACAAAGTAGATGGATAGATCGTCAGACTCGCTCTGTAATTATCGAGTTTGCTTTATTTAATGCAGCAACAAACAACTTCAATATGGTTATATTTATGTTAGAGTTTCCTCCATCTGGTGGAATAGTGCCAAGCTATTCTGTTTCAACATTTAAACTTTACCCATCAACGTCTGTAAATAATATTGCAATACTTGGCATGCAAGTGTTATTTATTTTAATCATGCTTGCTTTTGCTGTTCACGAATGTAGGATGTTGTACAGAACAGGTTGGAGCTATTTTAAAGAGTTTTGGAATTTGGTGGAGCTGACACTGGTTTTACTTTCTTTTCTTGCAGTTTTCTTCTACTGCTATAGAGGTAAAATATAAAAATTTAAAGATACTGAAAATCCCTCAATTGTGAGCAGTTTAAGTTTATTATTTAACAGCTATTCAAATAAGTATCATTTTTTTATAAAATAAGCTTTACAGATTATCAGATCACTAAAGAGTTGCAGAATATCAGCATACTTCTGCACACAAAATGTTTTCTTTCATAGGTGAAATTGCAAAGAAATTACTTCAAAGATTACCATACAAGCAACCAGAAATCTTCATTAATTTTCAGTTTGCATCATACTGGGATCTTACATACACGTACATCATCTCCTTGATTGTATTCTTTGTAAACTTAAAGTTCATCAAAATGTTAAGATTTAATCGTCGAGTTTCTTACCTTGCCTCAACACTCAAAGCTGCTTGGTTTGAATTGTCGATGCTTAGTTTTGTTTTTATCATTATAGTGTGTGCAGTTGTCTTTCCATGTACAATAATATTTGGTATGTTAAAATTTAAAATGCATATGATGACTGTCTTTAAATTTCAATTTTAATGCTTCAGCAATTCCCAAGAAAACCTATAGGAGGTATCATTATATTGCGTGATTAAAAGTATTCCATTTTTAAGATTTCAATGAAAAACAATAGTAAAACATGAGTTTAATCATAGATTTGTGTTCATTTAGTACCAATTTTTATAAGTAAGTGATATAATGAAACAAATACCATCTAATATTACTATCAATTTGCAATTTAATTGCTGTTTTTTATTTTTCAAAACTTGTCTTAAATAAAAAATGTTTTGTTGCGTGATTACTAAATTTAAAGTTTCAATCCTCCTTTCTTCCCACCAAAATTGAATCATCAAATATTTTTTTTTTTTAATTTATTTACAAATCTGATTGAAAGAGCACACAAACTTGTTAAAAAGAATTTAGATTTTCATATGTTCCAAGAGAAGTTTGTGGCAACTGTTGAAAAAGTTTAGCCATGGTGACCTTTCATTATCTGCATTGTTCAATTTTGCTTCTATCCAGATAAACCCACAAACTCGAAATTTTATGAACTGTGAGTGTTTGGTTTGCAAGAATCAAAAACTAAAGCTGAATGAAAAGTATCCATTTAACAAAAAAAAAAAAAAAGAATTAAAGTATACTTGCTTCTCATCAATATCAAGAGCACCATTCCCCCAACAAATGGAAAAAAGATGTACAAAATATCTTACAATCATTGGGCAAGGTCTGACTCTTTTCTGTACAATTGGGAGAAGACATCAAAATTTGCGAGCATGTAAACGGAATGGTTGAGCCATACTTTTTTGTCAGAAGTTTACTACTTAAGGAAAGAAAATCTCTAAATTTTCCGCATTGCCTAAAGTCAGCATTCCACAACAACAGAGAATATTGACGTTGTTTACTGCAAGAATTTGCAATAATTAACCAATTTTTTGTTGCTTATAAGAGAATACTCTGCTAATCACCTCATCAAGCTTGGTTCAAGGTTGTGGAAGATCATTTTTGAGAATAAGCCTTGGTGTTACTGACACATCCCAGGAAGTTAATAAGTCATTCAGTCCTAAACAGAAAACCTCAAATCTACTAATAAATTAGACAACAAAAGATATGGTAGTCAAGCACTAATTGATTATTGAAATTATAGAATCATGCAATTGATGTGAAATTGACTCTTTCCATTAAAAGAGTATCATTGACTTTTGGAAGTCTTAAGAAGAATCATAACAAGTTTGTTACAGCTGCATCAAAAATAAGCAAGGCTAAGGAAATGTGGTTGAAAAGATGTAGTTGAAGCTTCTTTGGTTAATACTTAAAGCTCTGATCATTTTTTAGATTTTGTGGGATGAAGCATCAAGAAGATGAAGCTTCATCTTTGGGTTACACACCTGTTTTAGAACCTGCTGCAGTGTTGTCCAGAAGTAAGAGAATGACCTGCAAACCTGAACATTCAGATACAAACCTTTCAAGACCATCAATTTGCTGGGGATGAATGCAGTTAGCTGTTGCAGAATATTAACATTCTTCAAAGTAATGGATAAAATGTCCTGTACCTTTATGTTCAAGGCTCCATTGGAACTTTCAAGCTCTTCGGAAGCGTTTTTAATTCATATTTTAGACAAACTTTAGAAGACAGTTTCCTCAAAAAAATTTAACACTTAATGCAATCTTATCTCCTCTTGCCTATCACTGTCACTCATTTAAAAGCACTTGCCATTTTTTTCCATATTTCAGAATTCATTAAACACCTAAGCACTTTACCTTTATTATTCAGTAAACAGGATGAGTATGGTTGAAAGCTTTTGCAATAGATTGTTTACTGCAATAGCAAACACTTTAAAAGTTGTTAAAAATTTTTTTTCAAATGTATTTTAAATATATTTAATTAGAAATTTTTAGCTAGAAAAAATTAATAATTTTTTAAAAAATTTTTTTTCTAGCTAAAAATTTCTAATTAATAAATTAATTAGAAATTTTTAGCTAGAAAAAATTAATAATTTTACTTAAGGGGAATAAACACATACCATAGAGTATGCAAAATTTTAAAATTTTGCATACTCTATGGTATGTGTTTATTCATACCTCCAAAAGGTTTTCTTGGGAGCCGCTGTAAATATAAAACCTGATTTTCAGGTTTCAGGTTTCTTAACTTTATTAAACACACAAAAAATGTTAAGATTAAGTTTGTTAAAATTCTTTCATATTCAGATAAATTTTTTGTCTCAAGTTCAAAAAAATAATTTGTCGAAATAAAGCTACTGGAATCTACTGTCTTCTAATCATTTTTGTATAAAAATGTAGAGTTTAAATGAAAAGTCAACAATTTTATTTATTTTGGATAAAATTATATTCAAAAGTTATTAACTTACATAAATACATACAAGTAATATTGGAAAATCATTTTGTTTCAGCTAATCAGATTGTTTATACTCTATAACTTAAACGTATTTAATGCTAATTTTTATTTCATGTTGTACTATTTGTTTGTAAGTTATTGTCTTATTTTTTAGGCTTCGAATTTTTTGGTAGCAAAAAATGTTTGATCATTTTTAAAGTATAAAAGTTAACTTTGGGTTATCTACTTTGTTGCATAAATTAATGCAACAGTCTTTTAAATCATGTTATTGAAACGCAATTCTCCTGTAATTTTGGAAAAATCAGTTAATGGATTTTTAATAGTTATTTGCATCATATAGCAATTTTATGAGAGTAGTGATTTTTTGAGGTCTAAGATTTTTTTAGCATGGAGATATGTTTAGTCTTTGGGTAATGTGTTTGTTTTGTATGATTATGTTAGGGCGTTTGGGTGTTAATGATTGGGTTGTTGGGTTGTGCTCAGTGCTGCATATGTGTGTATGGTTTATCTATGGTCTAGTAGACTCCTAGACTTCTCAAACTATAGACCTATGTAAAGCCTAACATTATTGTAAAGTAAACATTAAAAAATTTTACAATTTATCAAAGGATTGTAATAGTTCTTATTGAAAACAAAGTACCCATAGTATATGACCAAGTATTAAAAAAAAACAACTGGAGTTTTAAATGCGTACTAATGTAAGCAATTAAAAAGACAGCTTTTTAAAAGTGCTGAAATAAAAATCATTTAACTCAAAATGACATAAAATCAAAATTAGAGTTTTGAAATTTTTGTAAATCTTAGTACAATTAACAATAATATTTTCTCATTTGTAATATAAATGGTAATATTACTTACTAATGGTCTTTCTTGTCTTACTTAATAAATACTCTCAAATATATACCTCAATTAGATTTTTTTTAATATTTAAAAATGCTGAAAATAGCATTCAATCAAGACACTCAAAATTATTCTCTTACTTTGGATTCGCGGCTCATGAGTGGCTACCTGTATAAGAACTATTTTCATTTTAAAAATCATCTCTTTCTTTTTTAAAAAATATCTGTTTACTGTTTTTTCTTTACTTATCTCTTGAAAATTCTCCTATCAATTCTTCCGTGAAAATTTTCTTAAAGAAAGTTATCTCCATCATCAACTAATAAAAAGCGTTGCGCGTTATTGTTGTTAATGACAACGGTGGCGGAATCCGCTGAGAAAACTTAATTTAATCATATTGTTAAAGAAATTTTTCCTGATAAAAATATTTTAAATTTAAAAACTTAAAGTTTTAAGATTTTCTCAACTTTTTTCTATGTGTCCCTAGATGTTTTTTAAATCAGATGTTTTTTTCTAGCATTTATTTAGTATTTTTGTTTTGACTTCTTAATGATTGTTCTCTAAAACAGGTTTTGTCCAGTTGTCTTTTGATTAGCATTTATCTCTGGTCTTGACTTGTTTGTAAAAATCATAAAATAGTTACAGAATATTTGCGTACCTTGCTAATTGAACTGTTATGATTTTATCAATGTAGTTCAATTGAATTTCTGGTTGTTATTGCAAAAAGAATTGTAAACTTTAATGGTGTGACTGATTTTTTTTTCATGTAGTTAGTTGTATATGTGCGTCCACCTGGTGTTTCAGGTGTCTTGTAACTTATCTTTGATTCAATACGTTAGATGTTTGAGTCAACTAAAACTTAAAAATTATGTTTATAATTTCTTTTTTTTTTTTTCCTTTGTCACAATATGTTTATTTACAGGGTTTTATTTTTAAAAAAATTAGGCACTGTTTAAAGTTTATTTAAAGTATCTTAAAACAAGAATTAAAGAAGATATTAACCTACTTTTTTTTCAAAAAAAATGTTTCTTAAAGAAATATTGCAGGATGTAATACTAAAACATACAGTTATATTTTAATATTGAACATAGCAGTTAAACATAAATCAAAATTGATACAACAACAATTAACATCAAATTTAGTATTTAAAACATGTGCTTTTTTACAAGCTAATCATCTTTTTTGCATCCATTTTTAAGATATTGCAACTTTTGGCTGCATCTCTTCTCCAAATCTAGTTCTTGTTTTAGATTACTTATGGACCTTATAGAAACCTTAATTATTTCCTTGTACATCCAAACCCAAATAGATTTGATTAGATTAAATCTTGTTATTGAGCTGGCTAGGGTATTAAACTTATTTCATTTTCCTCCGTCAAACTATTGTCTGTGCCAGTTTGGCAGACAGGAAGCATATCTTGTTCAAAATACTAATATTCATTTCGATCAATCAACATGTCTGTTGATGGAACCATGCAGTTCCCTATTGTCTCTATATAGATATGTTGGTTGATTCTATCTATATAGAAATCCCTCATGCCAATCCCATAAAAATTTAAAAAGAGCCAAATACCAACATTCAAACTGCCATCTTTCAACCTCATTACAAAAAAATTATTGCTGTAATTTTCAGATTCTCCTACTTATTATGTAAAATTTACTTTCTTCACTAAAAATTGCTAAATAGTTAAAAGTTGTTTTGAGAAAAAAATAAAATGGAAACCTTATTCTAACTGTGCCCCAGTTTTTTTACAATATTTTCATGTAAGTTTCTTTACAAATATTATTGAACTTGTTAGTGACATATATATATATATATATATATATATATATATATATATATATATATATATATATATATATATATATATGTATGTATGTATGTATGTATGTATGTGTGTATGTATGTGTGTGTGTGTGTGTATATNCTTTCCATGTACAATAATATTTGGTAAGTTAAAATTTAAAATGCATATGATGACTGTCTTTAAATTTCAATTTTAATGCTTCAGCGATTCCCAAGAAAACCTATAGGAGGTATCATTATATAGTACACATATAGCAGAGTAGCTATGCAAAATATCAAAATCTTTTAACTTTGTCCAAAAGTATTCCATTTTTAAGATTTCAATGAAAAACACTAGTAAAACATGAGTTTAATGATAGATTTGTGAACAATTTTCATAAGTAAGTGATATAATGAAACAAATACCAACTAATATTTACTATCAATTTGCAGTTTAATCGTTGTTTGTTATTATTCAAAATTTGTCTTAAATCAAAAATGTATTGTTGGGTGATTATTAATTTTAAAATTTCAATCCTCCTTTCTTCCCACAAAAATTGAAATATCAAATTTTTTTTTTTAAATTTATTTACAAATCTGATTGAAAGAGCGCACAAACTTGTTAAAAAGAATTTAGATTTCAATATGTTCCAAGAGAAGTTTGTGACAACTGTTGAAAAGTTTAGCCATGGTGACGTTTCATTATCTGCATTGTTCAATTTAGCTTCTATCCAGATAAAGCCACAAACTCAAAATTTTATGAACTGTGAGTGTTTGATTTGCAAGATTCGAAAACTAAAGCTGAATGAAAAGTATCCATTTAAAAACAAAAAAAAAATTAAAATATACTTGCTTCTCATCAATATCAAGAGCATGATTCCCCCAACAAATGGAAAAAAGATGTACAAAATATCTTACAATCATTGGGCGAGGTCTGAGTCTTTTCTGTACAATTGGGACAAGATATCAAAATTTGCTAGCATGTAAACAGAATGGTTGAGCCATACTTTTGTCAGAAGTTTACTACTTAAGGAAAGAAAATCTCTAAATTTTCTGCATTGCCTAAAGTCAGCATTTCATAAGAACAAGCCACAACATCTGAGAATATTGATGTTGTTTACTGCAAGAGTTTGCAATAATTAACCAATCATTTGTTGCTTGTAAAAGAATACTCTGCTAATTACCTCATCAACCTTGGTTCAAGATTGTGGAGGATCATTTTTGAGAATAAGCCTTGGAGCTACTAACACATCCCAGGAAGTTAATGAGTCATCCAGTCCTAAACAGAAAACCTCAAATCTAGTAATAAGTTGGACAACAAAGGACATGGTAGTCAAGCGCTAATTGATTATTGAAATTAAAGAATCATGTAATTGGTGTGAAATTGACTCTTTCCATTAAAGGAGTATCATTGACATTTGGAAGTCTTAAGAAGAATCATTACAAGTTTGTTACAGCTGCATCAAAAATAAGCAAGGCAAATAAAATGTGGTTGAAAAGATGTAGCTGAAGCTTCTTTGGTTATTACTTAAAGTTCTGATCATTTTTTAGATTTTGTGGGATGAAGCATCAAGAAGATGAAGCTTCACCTTTGGGTTACACACCTGTTCTGCAGTGTTGTTCAGAAGCAAGAGACTGACCTGCAAACCTGAATAATCAGATACAAACCTTTTAAGACCATCAATTTTACTGCAACAGCAAACACTTTAAAAGTTGTTAAAAAATTTTTTTCAAATCTATTTTAAATATGTTTAATTAGAAATTTTTAGCAAGAAAAAATCCAACTAAAAGAAACAAGTGTATCAAGTTGGGATCATTTGCACAGAATTCATACTCAAATGGCTGTGTAGTGATTATATATTCAGTCTTTTTGTATAAAATTTATCTACTCTTCAATAAAAAAAAACATTTATTTTTTAAATTATTATTTACTTTTAATTTTTATATAACATTTATAAAAGATTTATAAGGAAAATATAGCTTTCTTAAAACTTGTGAGTTGAAGGTATTTTTAATAATTTATTACTATTTTTTAAATCTTGAAAAAGGAATATCTCTGTAGGAGAAGTTAATAATTTTTCTTGAGGGGAAGTTAGTTAATAATTTTTCTTAAGGGGAATAAACACATACCATAGAGTATGCAAAATTTTAAAATTTTGCATACTCTATGGTATGTGTTTATTTATACCTCCAAAAGGTTTTCTTGCGAGCCACTGTAAATATAAAACCTGATTTTCAGGTTTCAGGTTTCTTAACTTTATTAAACACATTAAATGTTAAGATTAAGTTTGTTAAAGTTAAGTTCTTTCTTATTCAGATAAATATTTTGTCTCAAGTTCAAAAAAATAATTTGTCGAAATAAAGACTGGAATCTACTGTCTTCTAATCATTTTTGTATAAAAATGTAGAGTTTAAATGAAATGTCAACAATTTTATTTATTTTGGATAAAATTATATTCAAAAGTTATTAACTTACATAAATACATACAAGTTATATTGGAAAATCATATTGTTTCAGCCAATCAGATTGTTTATAATCTATAACTTAAACGCATTAAATGTTAGTTTTTTATTTCATGTTGTACTATTTGTTCGTATTGTCTTTTTTATTAGGCTTCGAATTTTTTGGTAGCAAAAAATGTTTGATCATTTTTAAAGCATAAAAGTTAAATTTGGGTTATCTACTTTGTTGCATAAATTAATGCAACAATCTTTTAAATCATATTATTGAAATGCAATTCTCCTGTAATTCTGGAGAAATCAAATAATGGATTTTTAATAGTTATTTGCATCATATAGCAATTTTGTGAGAGCGGTGATTTTTTGAGGTCTAAGATTTTTTTAGCATGGAGATATGTTTGCTCTTTGGGTAATGTGTTTTGTATGATTATGTTAGGGCGTTTGGGTGTTAATGATTGGGTTGTTGGATTGTGCTCAGTGTTGCATATGTGTGTGTGGTTTATCTATGGTTTGTCTAGTAGACTCCTAGACTTCTCAAACTATAGACCTATGTAAAACCTAACATTATTGTAAAGTAAACATTAAAAAATTTTACAATTTATCAAAGGATTGTAATAGTTCTTATTGAAAACAAAGTACCCATAATATATGAGCAAGTATTAAAAAAAAAAACTGGAGTTTTAAATGCGTACTAAAAGCTTTTTAAAAGTGCTGAAATAAAAGTTATTTAACTCAAAATGACATAAAATCAAAATTAGAGTTTTGAAATTTTTGTAAATCTTAATACAATTAACAACAATATTTTCTCATCTGAAATATAAATGGTAACATTACTTACTAATGGTCTTTCTTGTCTTACTTAATAAATACTCTCAAATATATACCTCAATTAGATTTTTTTTGATATTTAAAAATGCAGAAAATAGCATTCAATCAAGACACTCAAAATTATTCTCTTACTTTGGACTCATGGCTCATGAGTGGCTACCTATATAAGAACTATTTTCATTTTAAAAATCATCTCTTTCTTTTTAAAAAATATCTGTTTACTGTTTTTCTTTACTTATCTCTTGAAAATTCTTCTATCAATTCTTCCATAAAATTTCTCAAAGAAAGTTTAAAGATTTTCTCAACTTTTTCTATGTGTCCCTAGATGTTTCTTAAATCAGATGTTTTTCTAGCATTTTTCTTTACTTATCTCTTGAAAATTCTTCTATCAATTCTAGCATTTTCTAGTATTTTTCTATGTGTCCCTAGATGTTTCTTAAATCAGATGTTTTTCTAGCATTTTTCTTTACTTATCTCTTGAAAATTCTTCTATCAATTCTAGCATTTTCTAGTATTTTTCTATGTGTCCCTAGATGTTTCTTAAATCAGATATTTTTCTAGCATTTGTTTAGTATTTTTGTTTTGACTTCTTAATGATTGTTCTCTAAAACAGGTTTTGTCCAATTGTCTTTTGATTAGCATTTATCTCTGGTCTTGACTTGTTTGTAAAAATCATAAAATAGTTACAGAATATTTACGTACCTTGCTAATTGAACTATTATGATTTTATCAGTGTAGTTCAATTGAACTTCTGGTTGTTATTGCAAAAAGAATTCTAAACTTTAATGGTGTGACTGATTTTTTTTTCATGTAGTTGTATATGTGCGTCCACCTGGTGTTTCAGGTGTCTTGTAACTTATCTTTGATTCAATGCGTTAGATGTTTGAGTCAACTAAAGCTTAAAGATTATGTTTATAATTTCTTTTTTTTTTCCTTTGTCACAATATGTTTATATACAGGGTTTTATTTTTAAAAAAATTAGGTGCTGTTTAAAGTTTAAAGTATCTTAAAACAAGAATTAAAGAAGATATTGACCTACTTTTTTTTCAAAAAAAATGTTTCTTAAATACTAAAACATACAGTCATATTTTAA
Organism: Hydra viridissima; assembly: GCA_014706445.1. Classification (NCBI taxonomy): domain Eukaryota; kingdom Metazoa; phylum Cnidaria; class Hydrozoa; order Anthoathecata; family Hydridae; genus Hydra; species Hydra viridissima. Next base: position 377,215 of record QPEY01000103.1, read on the forward strand.
TATTGAACATAGCAGTTAAACATAAATCAAAATTGATACAACAACAATTAACATCAAATTTAGTATTTAAAATATGTGCTTTTTTACAAGCTAATCATCTTTTTTGCATCCATTTTTAAGATATTGCAACTTTTGGCTGCATCTCTTCTCCAAATCTAGTTCTTGCTTTAGATTACTTATGGACCTTATAGAAACCTTAATTATTGCCTTGTACATCCAACCCAAATAGATTTGATTGGATTAAATCTTGTTATTGAGCTGGCTAGGGTATTAAACTTATTTCATTTTCCTCCGTCCAACTATTGTCTGTGCCAGTTTTGCAGACAGGAATCATATCTTGTTCAAAATACTAATATTCATTTCGATCAATTAACATGTCTGCTGATGGAACCATGCAGTTCCCTATTGTCTCTATATAGATATGTTGATTGATTCTACCTATATAGAAATCCCCCGTGCCAATCCCATTAAAATTTAAAAAGAGCCAAATACCAACACTCAAACTGCCACCTTTCAACCTCATTACAAAAAAATTTTTGCTTTAATTTTCAGATTTAAATCTTTTAATGAAAACTTTGCTTCTCCTACTCATTATGTAAAAGTTACTTTTTTCACTAAAAATTGCTAAATAGTTACAAGTAACAGTTGTTTTGAGAAAAAAATAAAATGGAAACCTTATTCTAACTTAGTGTGCCTCAGGTTTTTTTTTACAATATTTTCATGTAAGATTCTTTACAAATATTATTGAACTTGTTAGTGACGTATATATACATACATACATATATATATATATATATATATATATATATATATATATATATATATATATATATATATATATATATATATATATATATATATATATATATATATATATATATATATATATATATANATGTTAAAATTTAAAATGCATATGATGACTGTCTTTAAATTTCAATTTTAATGCTTCAGCAATTCCCAAGAAAACCTATAGGAGGTATCATTATATTGCGTGATTAAAAGTATTCCATTTTTAAGATTTCAATGAAAAACAATAGTAAAACATGAGTTTAATCATAGATTTGTGTTCATTTAGTACCAATTTTTATAAGTAAGTGATATAATGAAACAAATACCATCTAATATTACTATCAATTTGCAATTTAATTGCTGTTTTTTATTTTTCAAAACTTGTCTTAAATAAAAAATGTTTTGTTGCGTGATTACTAAATTTAAAGTTTCAATCCTCCTTTCTTCCCACCAAAATTGAATCATCAAATATTTTTTTTTTTTAATTTATTTACAAATCTGATTGAAAGAGCACACAAACTTGTTAAAAAGAATTTAGATTTTCATATGTTCCAAGAGAAGTTTGTGGCAACTGTTGAAAAAGTTTAGCCATGGTGACCTTTCATTATCTGCATTGTTCAATTTTGCTTCTATCCAGATAAACCCACAAACTCGAAATTTTATGAACTGTGAGTGTTTGGTTTGCAAGAATCAAAAACTAAAGCTGAATGAAAAGTATCCATTTAACAAAAAAAAAAAAAAAGAATTAAAGTATACTTGCTTCTCATCAATATCAAGAGCACCATTCCCCCAACAAATGGAAAAAAGATGTACAAAATATCTTACAATCATTGGGCAAGGTCTGACTCTTTTCTGTACAATTGGGAGAAGACATCAAAATTTGCGAGCATGTAAACGGAATGGTTGAGCCATACTTTTTTGTCAGAAGTTTACTACTTAAGGAAAGAAAATCTCTAAATTTTCCGCATTGCCTAAAGTCAGCATTCCACAACAACAGAGAATATTGACGTTGTTTACTGCAAGAATTTGCAATAATTAACCAATTTTTTGTTGCTTATAAGAGAATACTCTGCTAATCACCTCATCAAGCTTGGTTCAAGGTTGTGGAAGATCATTTTTGAGAATAAGCCTTGGTGTTACTGACACATCCCAGGAAGTTAATAAGTCATTCAGTCCTAAACAGAAAACCTCAAATCTACTAATAAATTAGACAACAAAAGATATGGTAGTCAAGCACTAATTGATTATTGAAATTATAGAATCATGCAATTGATGTGAAATTGACTCTTTCCATTAAAAGAGTATCATTGACTTTTGGAAGTCTTAAGAAGAATCATAACAAGTTTGTTACAGCTGCATCAAAAATAAGCAAGGCTAAGGAAATGTGGTTGAAAAGATGTAGTTGAAGCTTCTTTGGTTAATACTTAAAGCTCTGATCATTTTTTAGATTTTGTGGGATGAAGCATCAAGAAGATGAAGCTTCATCTTTGGGTTACACACCTGTTTTAGAACCTGCTGCAGTGTTGTCCAGAAGTAAGAGAATGACCTGCAAACCTGAACATTCAGATACAAACCTTTCAAGACCATCAATTTGCTGGGGATGAATGCAGTTAGCTGTTGCAGAATATTAACATTCTTCAAAGTAATGGATAAAATGTCCTGTACCTTTATGTTCAAGGCTCCATTGGAACTTTCAAGCTCTTCGGAAGCGTTTTTAATTCATATTTTAGACAAACTTTAGAAGACAGTTTCCTCAAAAAAATTTAACACTTAATGCAATCTTATCTCCTCTTGCCTATCACTGTCACTCATTTAAAAGCACTTGCCATTTTTTTCCATATTTCAGAATTCATTAAACACCTAAGCACTTTACCTTTATTATTCAGTAAACAGGATGAGTATGGTTGAAAGCTTTTGCAATAGATTGTTTACTGCAATAGCAAACACTTTAAAAGTTGTTAAAAATTTTTTTTCAAATGTATTTTAAATATATTTAATTAGAAATTTTTAGCTAGAAAAAATTAATAATTTTTTAAAAAATTTTTTTTCTAGCTAAAAATTTCTAATTAATAAATTAATTAGAAATTTTTAGCTAGAAAAAATTAATAATTTTACTTAAGGGGAATAAACACATACCATAGAGTATGCAAAATTTTAAAATTTTGCATACTCTATGGTATGTGTTTATTCATACCTCCAAAAGGTTTTCTTGGGAGCCGCTGTAAATATAAAACCTGATTTTCAGGTTTCAGGTTTCTTAACTTTATTAAACACACAAAAAATGTTAAGATTAAGTTTGTTAAAATTCTTTCATATTCAGATAAATTTTTTGTCTCAAGTTCAAAAAAATAATTTGTCGAAATAAAGCTACTGGAATCTACTGTCTTCTAATCATTTTTGTATAAAAATGTAGAGTTTAAATGAAAAGTCAACAATTTTATTTATTTTGGATAAAATTATATTCAAAAGTTATTAACTTACATAAATACATACAAGTAATATTGGAAAATCATTTTGTTTCAGCTAATCAGATTGTTTATACTCTATAACTTAAACGTATTTAATGCTAATTTTTATTTCATGTTGTACTATTTGTTTGTAAGTTATTGTCTTATTTTTTAGGCTTCGAATTTTTTGGTAGCAAAAAATGTTTGATCATTTTTAAAGTATAAAAGTTAACTTTGGGTTATCTACTTTGTTGCATAAATTAATGCAACAGTCTTTTAAATCATGTTATTGAAACGCAATTCTCCTGTAATTTTGGAAAAATCAGTTAATGGATTTTTAATAGTTATTTGCATCATATAGCAATTTTATGAGAGTAGTGATTTTTTGAGGTCTAAGATTTTTTTAGCATGGAGATATGTTTAGTCTTTGGGTAATGTGTTTGTTTTGTATGATTATGTTAGGGCGTTTGGGTGTTAATGATTGGGTTGTTGGGTTGTGCTCAGTGCTGCATATGTGTGTATGGTTTATCTATGGTCTAGTAGACTCCTAGACTTCTCAAACTATAGACCTATGTAAAGCCTAACATTATTGTAAAGTAAACATTAAAAAATTTTACAATTTATCAAAGGATTGTAATAGTTCTTATTGAAAACAAAGTACCCATAGTATATGACCAAGTATTAAAAAAAAACAACTGGAGTTTTAAATGCGTACTAATGTAAGCAATTAAAAAGACAGCTTTTTAAAAGTGCTGAAATAAAAATCATTTAACTCAAAATGACATAAAATCAAAATTAGAGTTTTGAAATTTTTGTAAATCTTAGTACAATTAACAATAATATTTTCTCATTTGTAATATAAATGGTAATATTACTTACTAATGGTCTTTCTTGTCTTACTTAATAAATACTCTCAAATATATACCTCAATTAGATTTTTTTTAATATTTAAAAATGCTGAAAATAGCATTCAATCAAGACACTCAAAATTATTCTCTTACTTTGGATTCGCGGCTCATGAGTGGCTACCTGTATAAGAACTATTTTCATTTTAAAAATCATCTCTTTCTTTTTTAAAAAATATCTGTTTACTGTTTTTTCTTTACTTATCTCTTGAAAATTCTCCTATCAATTCTTCCGTGAAAATTTTCTTAAAGAAAGTTATCTCCATCATCAACTAATAAAAAGCGTTGCGCGTTATTGTTGTTAATGACAACGGTGGCGGAATCCGCTGAGAAAACTTAATTTAATCATATTGTTAAAGAAATTTTTCCTGATAAAAATATTTTAAATTTAAAAACTTAAAGTTTTAAGATTTTCTCAACTTTTTTCTATGTGTCCCTAGATGTTTTTTAAATCAGATGTTTTTTTCTAGCATTTATTTAGTATTTTTGTTTTGACTTCTTAATGATTGTTCTCTAAAACAGGTTTTGTCCAGTTGTCTTTTGATTAGCATTTATCTCTGGTCTTGACTTGTTTGTAAAAATCATAAAATAGTTACAGAATATTTGCGTACCTTGCTAATTGAACTGTTATGATTTTATCAATGTAGTTCAATTGAATTTCTGGTTGTTATTGCAAAAAGAATTGTAAACTTTAATGGTGTGACTGATTTTTTTTTCATGTAGTTAGTTGTATATGTGCGTCCACCTGGTGTTTCAGGTGTCTTGTAACTTATCTTTGATTCAATACGTTAGATGTTTGAGTCAACTAAAACTTAAAAATTATGTTTATAATTTCTTTTTTTTTTTTTCCTTTGTCACAATATGTTTATTTACAGGGTTTTATTTTTAAAAAAATTAGGCACTGTTTAAAGTTTATTTAAAGTATCTTAAAACAAGAATTAAAGAAGATATTAACCTACTTTTTTTTCAAAAAAAATGTTTCTTAAAGAAATATTGCAGGATGTAATACTAAAACATACAGTTATATTTTAATATTGAACATAGCAGTTAAACATAAATCAAAATTGATACAACAACAATTAACATCAAATTTAGTATTTAAAACATGTGCTTTTTTACAAGCTAATCATCTTTTTTGCATCCATTTTTAAGATATTGCAACTTTTGGCTGCATCTCTTCTCCAAATCTAGTTCTTGTTTTAGATTACTTATGGACCTTATAGAAACCTTAATTATTTCCTTGTACATCCAAACCCAAATAGATTTGATTAGATTAAATCTTGTTATTGAGCTGGCTAGGGTATTAAACTTATTTCATTTTCCTCCGTCAAACTATTGTCTGTGCCAGTTTGGCAGACAGGAAGCATATCTTGTTCAAAATACTAATATTCATTTCGATCAATCAACATGTCTGTTGATGGAACCATGCAGTTCCCTATTGTCTCTATATAGATATGTTGGTTGATTCTATCTATATAGAAATCCCTCATGCCAATCCCATAAAAATTTAAAAAGAGCCAAATACCAACATTCAAACTGCCATCTTTCAACCTCATTACAAAAAAATTATTGCTGTAATTTTCAGATTCTCCTACTTATTATGTAAAATTTACTTTCTTCACTAAAAATTGCTAAATAGTTAAAAGTTGTTTTGAGAAAAAAATAAAATGGAAACCTTATTCTAACTGTGCCCCAGTTTTTTTACAATATTTTCATGTAAGTTTCTTTACAAATATTATTGAACTTGTTAGTGACATATATATATATATATATATATATATATATATATATATATATATATATATATATATATATATATATATGTATGTATGTATGTATGTATGTATGTGTGTATGTATGTGTGTGTGTGTGTGTATATNTTTTTTAGAATGGGGGTGTACCACCTTAATAAAAATTGTATTTTTTTGTTAAACACATTTAGCAATCTTAGATCAAATCAACACATTTAGCAATCTTAGATCAAATTAAGTATTTGAGCGGGAGCCTGGTTGAACCCAAAGTTAATTCTTAACCTTAAAATTGCTCTTGATGCCAGGAAAAAGTTAGTTGTCAAACTTCGATAGCTTTTTAAAACTAATAAAACCATATTTAAGAAATTTTCTTTAGGATCATGAAATCTCCAAAGCGTTCAAAAGTGGGCCGAAAATCTTTATTATTTGTTGAGAAATCAGTTCAAGCTCATCCGCAAACCAGTTTGCAAGTCCATCAGCTTCATAAGGCAGGAGCAAAAACACTTGCGGCTTTAGGATATTTTACACTGACTGATGGATATTAGTAATCCTGGCATTGAGTACACAAATCCGAGTTGGACTGCAAGGCAGAAAGCAAAAAAATCACTTTCACCTCAAGTACAAGCTTTGCTAGAAGCTCTCTAAGAACTTACTTTGTGTGTCTCAGGCTCAGACTCGAACTCCGGCTCAAACTTGGATTCAGACTCAGATGTGAGCACCAAAACTAACAAATTCTCAGATTAGTTCAACCTATAGTTGAATAATATAGAACTCGCAAAAGGCTGTGTTTCTGGATTTTTCTGTTGTATATTTCATACGTTGTCCTTTATTTTGAGTTTGTGATCAGATCATTTTTTTGCATAACACTTTCTAAAGCTTTTTGTAATAAAGACAATGGATGCAAAGCTTTATCTTTTTTTCATGGCAAGTTACTAAATCGATGAAGAGTTATTTACATATTGAATTAAATTGCTTATTAATTGTGGATACGGCATAGGCTGGTAAATATTAAAAACTTTGAAAAATTTAATATTTAAATCTAGGTTTTCGGCTTGGTAAAGATTTTTAATTAAGCTTTCATTAGGCAATTATTGTAAAAAAAACATAAAAAGTCTGCCAACAACTTTAAAAGGGTTAATCAAAACAGTAAATTGGATTATAATCAAGTTTACTGCACCCCATCAAACTTTGCAGTTTTACTAAGATTAGTACGGAAAAACATTATTTCACAAAATATTCAAATGTCCTTTTCAAATTTGAAAGAAAATATTTTTTTAAAAAAAGAAAGACAGATAACAATTGTTTTGCTGAAGTTGGCTTTTCTGATGACTGTGCCCTGTGTATTAGAAAAATATTTCCTTAAAACCAAAATATTAATTTGGAAGCATTCGTTGCTGGATTCTGAAAAAGAACTTTTAAGTCACAATCAATTCAGGATGTTATATTCAGAACTAAGTGTCTGTGTAAAGACCACCAAAATCCATTATAGCCTTCCTTTCCACTATATATATTTATGTATCCCACTTCTGAGTTTAGTGTTAGAGCTTAAGAAGCATCATACCTCTGCAATTCTCAATATGGTGATCATATCGAGAATTGCAGAGGAATGGCGTTTTATGGCATCATATTTTAATCTCAAACAACTATTACAGGTTTTTAAGAGATTTTTTAAGAATATCAAATTTAAAATTTTGAAGTTATTGTGGATTATTTCTATATACTTTCTGCAGAAAAATTTTTGTATAAGTTTACAAGTATTATGAATGTAGGAACAGCTTATAATATTTAGGAATACGTATTAGAAATAACTGAAGGAATTTTTCATTAAAGTATTTGTTTATATAAGTTCAACAAGAATTAAATGTTAGAGTATGCAGTTTCTAAATTCAGATCTCGAAATCTAATCGATTTCTTGATTTATTTTAGCCATTTGTTGTTGTTGATCAAAAATAAAACGGGCTTATTTACGCTTCTGAGTATCCTTTGGGAAGTACATCTCCCATCCTTCTGCTTCCCAGTTCCGATGATATTAAAATTACATATTTTTAAGTAAAATGTTAATGTTAAAACCCATCTTTCAATATTTACAATTAACTTAAAAACATGTTTAAATTAAGAATATTTAAATCAAAACAAAGCTCTAAAATGTCATTTAAGTTTCTTTAGTTATATTGAGAGAAAAGAATGGATGCGATAATATAATCAAAAGGAGAGAAAAAGGAGAGAAGAAGAGTGCTTTTGAATACATTAAAAAGCACTCTCTTCTCACCTAAAGACAGTTAAAAACACTTTATGAAATTTTGTAGTACTGAAAAAAACCTGTTTCTTTCCCCCTCCCTAAATCCCCCAACCTCAGTTCCGAGGAATCTTGTACTGGTATTTTTTTATTACAAATTAATAGCTTTCGATTTTGTATACCATAAATGACAACTCATTAGTTATTTGCAAAACTTTTTTTTGTCATCAAGCACTTAGAACTTAAGATAACAGTAGAAGCAAAATTAGATACATTAAATTCTGCTTATATTTTCAATATGAGCAAATCATTTGGGTTATTAGGTAATTATGACATAAATTGTTAGGCAATTAAAAACTTTATTAAAAGGTTTAAGGGAACTTTTCATATATCTTATTTTTCATATCTCTTGTCAGGGTGTTTTTAAAGAATTATTCGTACTCTTTTTTTAAGAGCCTGAAGGGATCATGTATTGGAGTTAAGAATAGTTTGTTTCTAAGAAAAATCCAAGTTGATTTTGTTAAACAAGGCATTAAACTTAAGGATGAAATCAGGTCAAAAAGGGAAATTTTAGCCTCTATATATGTCCAATAGATGGAGATGTCCAATACAATCTTCAGGCTAGTGATACGGGTAATGCTTCATTTATAGGCATGACTGTTTTTAACTAGATCCAACTTTAAACGGAAGGTATATACTTATTTTTTTTTTGTGTGTTGCTTAAGTCCTCTATAAAACTAATAGAAAAAAATTAAGAAAAAAAAGGAGCGCATAATAAACTTAAGCAAAAAATAATTTTGAATTGCTCTGAATTTGCGTTGCATTTGCAAAAATATACCTAATTTATCCCAATATGCAATATGTAGCGCAATACAACGCATTAACCTCCATGACTTAAACGGTTGATGGCAATTAATAACCTGAAAAATACCATCTTCATACTTTTCTCAATAAAGCTTTGAATCTTAAATTTTAATGTAACACAGCTCTTAAAAGAATTAAATAATCTTTTTCTTTAAAAATTAATTTGATTTTTTTATAAATATAAGAAGACAATAGGCTAAGGAAGCCACTTCACTCTTGGTAACCAGCTGCTGTTAGAANCTCATGAATTATAAAAAGTATATCCTGTAAATTTATAATAATAATTCTTTTTTTTTTTTTGTGGAAATTTATATTTACATTTTTGTGATATATCAGATATTTTTATATGCAATATAATGCTGTGTAATTTTTTTAAATATATTACATATGTATTATAGTATTATTTATATATATACTACACATGATATATTGCTAAACGGAATATATTACTCTATGTAATCTATGTAGTATTTTTTGAATATAGAATTGTTATGACATTTTTCAAACACTAAGTTTTTTTTGTTTTTTTTTAGAGTTTAATTCGTTGTCGCTTGAACGGATCTTTTTGAAATTTGACAAGTTTTTAAAAGACGATTTTGAAGACGAAAAGAATGTGCTAAATAAATTTGTAAACTGCTTGCACTTTATTTATCTTAAGGACGAAAAAGCAGAATCACATTGCTTAAATATTGATCTTATATCACTTTAAACGTGTTTCATTTTGTTATAACATTTTTTTATATATATCCTCAATCTTTTTCACGTAATCTTTTAGGTCGAAAACATCATTTGTATTGTCAATTAACTACAAGTTTAAGGGATCTTTCGGTTGCCTAATGTTATTAACTTAATGATTTGTACATATGATTTTTTTTTAAATAAGCACATCTGATTTATTTCTCTCTTGCGTCAGAAATATAAAAGAATTGTGAGCGATGTTTTCGTTTTCATTTTAATCAATAAGAAAATTTTAATGCATTCAGAAAACCCCCCATTTTTGAGGTACTTTCCAAAAAAGGGGAATTTACGAAATCAGTGGTTGGAAACTTCTCAGTAATTATGTAAACGGAGGATGATTCTGCAAAAAGTTTTTCCATTTGGGTTGCTTTTAAACCATTTTGATAGGTAACTCATACTTCAAAGTGAAGTATGAGTTACCTATCAAAATGGTTTAAAAGTGCGTCAGCTATTGATTTAACTTTCTCTGTATAAAAATCCGATGTCACTTGATTCGATGTGACATGATTTATTCAATTAGTAGCAATTGCCTGTTTGTAGATTTTACAATTAATTTGAAAGTAAATTTTAGAAAGGCGTAGAGGAGATTAACTATTTTTTCCAATTTTGTTTTCTGCAATGAAATTTTTATTTTAATTTTTTTGAAGGAGGTTTTAAGGGTATAATTTTCATTTTTAAAAATATAGGGGACAGTAAACTAATAGAACTTTGGAGTAAATCAATCCTTATATAAGTCCATTGATTCAAAGAGTACAACCAGATAAAAATGATAAAATTTCTCCCTGAGGATTTCAAATAAAGATCAAACTATTTTAATAAGAAAAAAAAAAAGTCCTTTAAATAAGATTTTACGTTTCGCTTTAATTAATTTAGATATCTGTGGAATGGTTATTCATTAAAGAAAGCAAAATAAGGACCTCCTGCAAAACACTTAAAAAATGCACCAAAAAACACTTTCTTCACTATTCTTCTGCATTCTGAAATTGTTAACTCCTTCTTACCTTAAAGACAGTTAAAAGCACTTTATGACATTTTGTAGTGCTGAAAAAAACCTGTTCCATTCTAAGAAAAATCCAAGTTGATTTTGTTAAACAAGGCATTAAACTTATGGATGAAATCAGGTCAAAACGGGAAATTTTAGCCTCTACATATGCCTCTATATATAGCCTATATTTTGCCTCAATATATAGCCTCTATATATATCAATAGATGGAGATGTCCAATACAATCTTCAGGCTAGTGATACTATATATGTTTCATTTATAGACATGACTACTGTTAACTAGATCCAACTTTAAACGGAAGGTATGTATTTATTTTTTTTATTTTGCTCAAGTCCTCTAATTTAACTAATAGAAAAAATTTAAGAAAAAAAAGGAGCGCATAATAAACTTAAGCAGAAAATAATTTTGAATTGCTCTGAATTTGCGTTGCATTTGCAAAAATATACCTAATTTAGCCGAATATGCAATATGTAACGCAATACAACGCATTAACCTCCCTGAATTAAACGGTTGATAGCAATTAATAACCTGAAAAATACCATCTTCATACTTTTCTCAATAAAGCTTTGAATCTTAAATTTTAATGTAACACAGCTCTTACAAGAATTAAATAATCTTTTCTTTAAAAATTAATTTGATTTTTTTATAAATATAAGAAGGCAATAGGCTAAGGAAGCCACTTCACACTTGATAACCAGCTGCTGTTAGAATTATTGCGATAAAATAATCCCTCTAAGTTTCCTAAAAAAAAATATTGAATTGAGAACATAAAAATTACATGTGGTTTCCTCGGGAAACTACAAAAAAATATTAAATTTCACACGAAAGTTATTCTGCGTTCGAATTTTAGTGAATGTGCAAAAAAAGCAAAACTTTAGTTAAATTTGAATCAATAAAATGGGAATCGCTTAATATAAAGGCATCGTTTTTATAACTAATTTTTAACCATTTACCAATCCATTGAATTGCACCTAAAGTATATTCTTGAGGCTTGTCCACCTCAAAACTTTTTCTCTTATTTGAATCTAGATAGGAAGCAATTTCCTTGAACTGTTGAAGAGTTAGTGGAAACCATTTTTTGTAAACCTTAAGAAATCGCAAGTACGTTTTTTGATTTCGATGGATGGCGTAGAGCTCATTAGTTACTGAGTGATGACCGAGCACAGATCCTACGCAGACGTCTAACTCTAAAAACCATGCAAACTATTATGGATATAATTAAAAGTCAGTACCTAAATTGCCTTAATTTAACTTGTCTTATTCATAATAAACGATAAACACAAAGCAAAGTAGACAAAATGAAAATGAGAAGATTTTTAGTGTAATGTCTCAAAAGAGTAAAACTTTCAAACATTTTGACTAACAACAGCCCAAAGTTTCCTGATAATTTAACAAAAGTTTTTTAAAAATTTCTATATAGTTATTTCTATTTAGTTATTATATAATACTCTAATGAAAAAAGTGTGTGTGTGTGTGTGTGTGTGTGTGTGTGTGTGTGTGTGTGTGTGTGTGTGTGTGTGTGTGTGTGTGTGTGTGTGTGTGTGTGTGTGTGTGTGTTGATTGATTTTATATTATAACACATGTATATAATATATATATGTTATAATACAAAATTAAAATTTATGTTATTTTCAAATTTATATGTGTTTTTCAAAATATATTTATATGTTTTGTAAAAATGATCAAAACATTTGTCTTTCTGTTAAATCTATAATTATAATTATTTATAGACAAAAAACTGATAGTATTGCTGAACAATTACCTGCCCAAAAGAGACCAACATTGTTAGAATTATAGCAAGCGGGTTTAGTGCTATAAAAAAAATCATTAAAAGTAATGCATGTGACTTTTAAATTGTAAAATAGGAGTTGGATTAGAATCGCTAAGAAAGAAGAAATAAATTGATCTCGTTTATTTTTTTTGGTTTCACCTGGCAACATGTTGGTTCATGCAAAGATAGATATTAGAACTTTCAGCATCCCAATATATTCCACGACCATAAGATTCTGAAATTACAACGATTCGATAAAAAAAAATTATTTAAATATATTTTAAGACAAATTTTACAAATGTATAAACATAAGTGAATTGTTTTAGGAAAGAAATTAAATGTGAGATTTTAACGGACTGTTATACAGTTTATTCAGACAAAATTTTCATTTAATTGGTTATTTAAAATAAAAATTAATGTATTTTTTCATGCGTTTTTATTATTTTAATTAGACTTTTAATTGACTCAAAATGGGTTTTTGGGCCATTTGGACCATCACAAAAATTGTTATCGTGCTGCATTTCATGCCCTATAAAGCTTTTTCTTTATTCTTTTGTTTCTCAACTTTTTGGTATATTTAACTTTTTTTTCTTCATTCATTTTTACTTTCCTACGACAGAAATATTTATAAATTATACGGATAGCTTTCTATTAAAATTAAAATTCATTTGTATTTTATAAGGCTTCAATATATTGTTTCAATATACAAAGGAACTTTCTAGAAAAATACTTTTAAAAATGACTTATCTGTATTTTATTGAAAGATAACCTTTAAGTTAGAAATTAACAATAAAATAAATAAATAAATTTAAAAGATCACCTGGCAGAGCATTATCATCTTTTGGGATAATTGGACGATTTATCCGAATGCAATCCAGACTAAGTTGATACGATTTTGTAAGTATTTTCCATGAGCCGACGCTGTTTTGGAAACTCAGTTTTATCGGAATTTCGAGTTTGTTTTTTTCAAGCTGAGAACATTTTGCTTTGATTAAAGTCATTGTGATATTGTGAGTAGTTTTTTTGGGAAGGTTGTAACGACCTGGGAACTTTTTGACAAATTACAATAAGCAATATTATCTAAGCATACTAACATAATTAATTTAAATTATATAAGCATTGTGAAATAATGCTCTACAGACACTAGAAGCAATTATTTGTATTCACAGCAAAGTATGAATGACGCTAATATGGAAATATGTCAGACATTGGAGAACACTTACCATGTATTTGTGCCGGTTAGAATCACTTTTTACAAAGGTAAGAGGACTGCTTTCAAAAACAAAGATAACGTTGGGTGGAAGAAAGTACTCGACTGTGAAGTTGTATCCGTACCCTATTATTTCAAGGGAAAGTGTCAATGTATTCCTAAAATTTTATGAATAATGTAAAGATGATACTTCATTTAATAAATATTTATTCAAAAAGATAACACAAAAGCAGTACTAGTGATTTAGTAAATAGTTTTTCCTATCAATGATTACTCCTTTAGTTGTTTTCAACTTGTCTATTGCCAACCTACGGAAATATTCTAGGAGGTAGTAGAAGTAATACCCTGTGATATATAAAGGTGGGGATATTTGGGGGCACAGCCTCAGATCTTCAAAGAAAAAAGAACTATTTTTAAATTTATATATATATATATACGAGATACGTTCAAAAAAAAGTTGCTGTAATAATAAAAAATCTTTTTTTATTTTTTTCACCAGTTACTCCAGCCAAGGATTTGTGGGATACTTAGAAAAACATAGATTTCTTGATGATACCCTTGGCTTTTTATAATTACGTCTATCCTGCTTTTTTTAATGTCTGCCTAACATATCAATAGAGGTTTAAGAAAATGCGTGGCATAATAGTCTTTGCGATGGATTACCTTTTTTTTTAGCATATATCCGTTTTTGGACTGCACAAGGTACTTAAAATATGTAATCATCATAGTTTGATTTATCTAATGCAAATGGAACTTTTCTTCTGCAATAATAGTTGTATCATCAGATAAAGTTCTAAAGATCCTCTTATTTCTTACATAGCTGCAGTTATTTAAAAAGAAACTTTTTACTTTTAAGTTACACTCTGATTTTAAACCAGGTTGAGTGAAACAATTTTTTTTCTCTTTCTTACGCAACTCATAACCTGGGTTTCCTTTGAGTACCGTGATATCCATGTTCCCAGCAACAATTCACAGTCTTTTTGATAAAGTTTTGTATGAAACATTAGCAATAGGTTTAGTCAAAGTTTTCTGTCGATTTGATTAAACATATAATCTCACCTGAAGAATTTGACTATGTTCCCCACCCACCCCCTACCCTTTCTGATCACTTCCCCCAATAAACTTTTCCACTTCTTGTAATTATATAGAAGAAAATAAAATGAAGACTCTTACCCCTCAATAAAACCATTAACGTAAGCATCAAACTGGACATCCTCTACAAAAATTGAAACAAATTGGTTGTAAGTTTGAAAAGAATATTTAATAAATTATGTATAAAAACTCCAATATTTCAAATAAAATATGCATTTAAAGATATGAGTGAAAATCAATTTACATAAAATATTGAATTTTATTTTATAATTGTATCGCCAATTTGCTTCATTAAGTTTCATAAACGTTGCCTCCCGCTACGTTCCTCTCATTGAAAATTCTTAAAACCGCCCCTGGTTTACATCAGCTTTAGCTTCGACTTTCAAAAAGCTGTAATAAAAGAAGGGCTTTATCCATCAGCATTCTAAGGTTTTAACCTTTGTGTTTTACATTAAATAATATACTTAAAGTATTTCCCAAAGTTGAATTATTCAAAATGAGATTAGTAGTTTTAAAGTATATAATCAAAAAAAAAAGGAGAATATTTTTTACATAGTTAAAGAGATGAGTAGCAAGAACAGTGTAATAATTGCTCGTTGATGTTTCACTTTTTTTCACCCACTTCATTTTGATGTAACTTCGCATCATCGACTTTTATTCTAACTAATCTTCAAACTGCTACAATGGTTCCGCTTTGGCAGTTTTAATGGTGCGCATTATACTTTCTAATCCTTAGAGTGGCAGATTTAAAGATGGAATCCGTTTTTTTAATAGCATTGCTTACCCCTCATTTGTCTCAAGTGCGGAGCTTATAGTTTCTTCAAATCGCCAACAAATTATTACAGAGTTTGGCTGATAATTTTAGACGGTTTTAAAGTTTTCTTTAATTTAAAACTTCTACTATGACACCCTCAAAAGATTCAAGTTCAGTTCCACTGGGATATCTTCAAATAGTATTTCTGCTTTGTCAAAAGTTTAGCATGTATATTTTCTTACACATGAAACATTTTTCGGATAGATTTTAAAATATCTTCATAGAAGTTTTAAAGAACTTCTTTTCAGGCGCCTTTTTTAAAAAAAAAAGATTCGTTAGATATTACTCTCTTCTTCCACCCACTTAAGTACATGGGCTTACATTACATCTCACCATTTTAGGTTGCATTGCCTATTATAGCGATGTTCAAAGTCCATCATATATCGATAAAAAAAAGTTCTCCTTATTCTTCAAATTAGAGTTTCTGAAAAAACAGTGATAGAAAAAAATAAAAATGCTCTAAAATAGATAAAGATGGATGGAGATAAAGATGGATGGAGAAAAAGATGGATGGAGAGAAAAATGGATGGAGAGAAAGGTGTATGGAGAGAAAGATGTATGGAGAGAAAGATGGATGGAGAGAAAGATGGATGGAGAGAAAGATGGATTGAGAGAAAGATGGATGGAGAGAAAGATGGACGGAGAGAAAGAGAAAAGAGTTTGACAAAAGTGGGAGAAGTTCTTTCGTTTTTCTGATATAAGAAAGAGCGACTTTTATAAAAGGGAACTCGAAGAGCAGAAGCGGAGTAACTTAAAAAAACAATAGCATATATACATTAGATACTGTAAAAAGAGTAAGAAAATAGTATTTGCAATTATATTAACATAATAAATAAATGAGTGCTGACCTCCATTACACATTAATAAAACATTATATTGAGAACCACTGCAGTTAGGATCCAAGGAGGAAGAATGACGCAATTTTAACCCGATAACAATTAACCTTTGTTACTTTGTCAAATCAAGACAAACTTCCGTATTTCATACACATAACTCCCTATCACACAATCATCCTTCACCTAAAATCATCACCCCATGAATCTAACATCCTTACAATATTTCCAATAAGCGTTTTGTAATTTTCTACTCTGTTTTGAGAAACTCATGATCCACTTCCTTAAGCTGTTCCAAGCCTTTTGCATGTATTAAGCAGCTGTGAATATCGTTACAAACAGAAACTCGAATTTTTGCTTTTTTTTTGGGCAAATTCTAGTTTCCCGATTGAAATTATATGTTTTTGTGGGAGCATTAAGTGTTCATGAAACTTATTTTTTTTTTTGCTTTTTCATTGCAGAAGACGAATTTTATTATTGTGATGATGTTGAACAGTTCTAAAAAATAAGTTTTTCTCTTTCTTTGTGTCCGCTATTCTCAGCGAAAATTAAGAAAATATGGAAATGGTAATTGAGAGTTTAAACTGCAAAGAGTAAACCTGGTCAGTAATTGGTGATTTTGAATGGTTGGTTTTCAGATTAGAATGCATGTCTTTGCTAATGGGTTAGTATGCCATACGCGTCGTGTCTTAAAAAAGCATTTATCCCCTAACGATTTAAAAAACTTAAATTTTATTAAAATTACTCACTTCTTTCTAATAGCTACAAAAAAAAACAACCTTTTTTGGGTAAAATTTTTTTCTTTCCATTTTTAATGCAGAGAAAATAAAACTCAAGTACTCTGAACCTAGACTCAACATTTCTGTTCACAGGATTTCTGTTTGCTATTAAAAGAAGTTGTGCTCTTTTAATGTTTAACCTTTTTCTTTCTCCTTTTTTTTTTTTTTTTTTATTAACTTGATTTTAATTCTTTTTTTAGGTTCTTAAACACAACCTTATTGTTGCTTAGAAATAAATCATCGCAACCAAAATTTTTATTTTGAATTTATAATGTAGATATTTTCCTAGTTATATTTATTAGATTTGATTCATAATAAGAAAAAATCGCATGATCCAAAATAGTTAATGAGCAGAATAAAAATCTTTAACGGTGATAAAATTTCAGTTTCTTTCGTTATTTAAAATAAAATTATAATTTTAGAAAACGGACATACATTTCTTTTGCTCCTCTTATTTCGATAAGAAAGAGCTTTAAGAATTAAAATCAGGGAAGCAAATGGTGCAACACAACTTACTGTACCACTTTTAAAAAGGAAAATAGGATTTTGAATTTTGCGTGATGCACATCCACTTTTTTTTGAGAGCACTCCTTCGCAGAGTACTAAATTCTTTGAGAGCACTCCTTCGCAGAGCAGGCTAAATTCTTTGCAAACCTTCAATTTTATGAAATATTATCAACTACGAAAAATTTAGAAAGTAAAATATTTTCTTACTATCGTCTTTAGTAGTCTGGTAGATAAATCCTTTCCCATAAACTCCAAAACCAAAGTCGTTTTTTACAGCAGGGAAAAACTCATAAGTAGTAAAACTCTGAAGGTTATTCAATGTAATACTGAACTCGTGAACAAATTGGACACTATGGTCAGATTGTCCGGAGTTTTATATTTAATAAAATAAGGATATTGACCGTCGTAAACTCCATTTTCCCAGGTTAATGAACTATTAACTTTTAAAACAATGTTGACTGCGTTTGGGCTTACATCTACGACCGTTAAAATTTCCGGACCAGACTGCGGAACTAAATTTTTTAAACGTTCATTTAATAAGTAAGAAAAATATTGGTAAATTAAAAAAAAAAAACTACTTCGTACCAGTTTCCGTTATCTTGAAACTTGCTCCCATTCGATAAATTTCACTATCTTTTTCAATCTCAATATAAATTAGGGTACCGTTAAAACGTAGAAAGTTGTTTGGATAATTAGTGGATTCGATTGCTATGTAGCCTGGAAAATATTTATTATCGTGCAATATGAAAGAAGAATCTGATTTAAAATTTGGTAAACCGGTGCCAACATCTAGCCTAAGAACATACCAAAAATGATATAGGTACAAGCTGCTATCTTCTGAACTTTTAAAAGACACTGAATGAGCAACTCCATTCAGACCTAAATAAATTTGTTCTCAATATATTTTGGAAAAAACCAGTAAACAAAATGTTTTTTATTTTATAATTGCTTTAAGACGTGGGTAAAATATAATAATTACACACTAGAAATTACAATTTACTCGTGTAAAGCACTTAGGGTTGCTTTAAGAAAACTTTAGAAAATTTCTGGGGTTTCTTGCGGTGTTTGCGAAGTGTGAAATTAAACAAAAGGCTTACCTTTCACCAGAAAAAATTTCTTCTGACCAATTGAAACAGGAACTGCATTATTATTAGGAGAAATAGTACCAATATACGAACTTGGAGTGTTATATGGTTCAATCAAGTAAGTGGTTCTATTTTCTGTTGCTGTAAAAGAGAAGCAAAGCACTATTATTACACTTGCATTGTTATCAACTGTATTGTTATCAATTGTATTTTAAAAAAGAAATTGAAGTTCAAACATTTTTAAAAGCTCAGAATAAAAATTTAAAGTTTAGATTCTTTTGCATTCATAAATCGAAAATTTTTTTTTTAAAAAAAAAGTTATAAAATCATTTTAGAACATTAAGATAATTCTTAAAGTATTTTATTTAATTCTCCTCCCTCGTTGATCCTCTTTCGATGATTATCCTCATCCTAATGATTCTATCTTAAAAGAAACCATTCAATTTTAAAAGCTGTGAAATACTGCTAAGAATTAATCTCCTGATATGGATTAATTTTTGCTCAGACGTAGCTAATGATAGCGAGATAGTAGTCAAATGTGAACCCTGCAAGTCACAAATGAAAATCGTGAAGGTATTATTTGCATCATCAAGTTGGAGTTATAGAGAGGACTTCTTGGTTTTGCCAAGACCTATTAGTTAGCCTAACTTTGATCAATTAAATTGGTCGATAGGAAACCAGGCCACCCTTTTTTTTTTTTTGTCAAAATTAACTCTTGACATTTTTGCATTTCAATGATTTCTGCAACGAGTCATCATCGATTCGACGCTAATGGTAATATCGCTAAACCATTAAGAGAAAATTTAAATTTGCCTAAATATAGATTTAAAATCTGAAGGCATCGCAAACCAGTTCTAAGAACCCCCTCCCTCCCCTCCCCTTCCTCCCCTCCCCCTCCTCCCCTCCCCCTCCCCCTCCCCCTCC
>QPEY01000103.1:397384-413173 GCA_014706445.1 Hydra viridissima
ATACAAACTTCTTGGAGAGAAGAGAAATGAGAATGAGCGCTGCTTTCACTTTCATTTTCTTTTCCTTTTTTTAGCATAGGAAAAGCAAATAAATTTTTTGTAAAAGGTAAACAAATTATATCTAATTCACATCCTTTTTTTTAAGTTTGTTAAAAATAACAATATTGAAGAGGAAAAAATAAACTATATAATAACTATAAATAAATTGGAAAATACCTAAGTTTATTCCGTTAATTTATCTCCTTTTTTTGAAAGTTTGTCGAAAGTAACAATATTTGTTAAATTCAATAAATTATTCAGTAAATTATTTTTACAAAAATTATTCAATTAATTCAGTAAATTATTTTTACAAAAATTATTTAATTAATTCAGTAAATTATTTTGAAGCGTTTTTGTTCGGCATTTAATAAACTGTCGAATTGCAGAATAATATAAATGATACAGAAATACAGAAATACAGAATATATGACATATTTTGTATTTATCCATTTTTATGTGTTATGTGTTATATTTATTATACATTTATACAACTGACTTAAAGTAAATACAGTTTTTTAAAGCTGAATAAAATTGTTTCAATTTAACAAAAAAAAATATTTAAAAATAACTTATCATTTAACAAAATTTTTATAAATTTTTTATTCTCATTTATTTTAAATTGTTTTTATCTTAGATTTTTCTATAAAAAACTGTAACAGGACAACAATTACTTTTTTTTTAACAAGTGAAAAAACGATTAACGAAATAATCTTCAATTGATTGAACTAATCTTCAACTTAACGCCCCACCAAAGAAAAAGCAATTAAAGTCGTTAAAAATGCACTACTAATTTATCGTTTTCAATACTTCAAGGATAGGCTCTTCCTTCGAAATCAAATCAGAAAAAATAATTACAATAAATTAGAACAAATTTAACATAAACTGTCACCACGGTTTCAGATCTTATTGCTTTAACTGTTAACTAAATATTACAAACAGTCATAAATGAAGTTATATGTACCATTAAAGTAACTCTCGTTTAAACTTTACAATAAATATTTATCATTAATGTATGAAAATTATTTAAACCAGTTGCAGCTTGTAATAAATAAGTTTTCGTAGCTATCTAAAAATAATTATCGCTAAGCAATGATTGTTAGTCAGAATTTATCCTTCAAAACATCATGTTTAAGTGTGGCACACCCCTACAGAACATATGGAATTCTAATAATAATAATAATAATAATAATAATAATAATAATAATAATAATAATAATAATAATAATAATAATAATAATAATAATAATAATAATAATAATAATAATAATAATAATAATAATAATAATAATAATAATAACAATAATAATAATAATAATAGGTGTTCAAAAAGAATTTTATTTTTTACTTGGTTAGACATTTTTCATTCAAAATAATGCCTCTTGCTTTTTCGTGTTTTTCTGGCAAAAGTATTTTTAGTCTTATTTCAGAAGAAATTCATTCGCCAGACTGTTTTCAAATTTTTTCAAACTTTTTAGCATTGAAAATACTGCTCACTAATCATAAAAGATTTTCGGTTGAAATAAATGACAATCAGAAGTAATATTTGATGATGTGCTCGTCTTTTCCTTGCATTATATTGGAGATAAATTCTCTCGTTTTTGATTCTTAATAAATAACATCCTTTTGATCCCATCAAATACAAAGCAAGGCTTTGAAGACAGCTATTTAGTTTAAGCATTGATTTTGAGGAAACTGGTTTATCTCGCTTTGCACGAACTTTTTTGGCTTATGTATGTTGTAGTGTATCCATTTTAAAATCAGAAGTCACATTTTGGTAAAAAAAAAGCGTTCTTATCTTGTACTCGCCAGAGTTGCAATAAAGCGTATCGTAAGTGTATTTTACAAAGATAAGAATAAGGTTAATAAGGTTAAGGAAAAGAGCTCACAATCAACTTCTTCAAATAAACGATGTGAATTTCATCAGCAGTTTTCTTTAAACTGAACTAAAACTAACCTGTAAACTTTTATTGGTACAAATTTCAATATTTTTTCGACAAGTAAAAGTTGTTAAAAGCTTTGATGCTCACTTTCGATTTCTGTGTAAATGAAATATTTTCATATTTATTCGGCTTTTTTTTTACCCGGCTTTTATTGTTACTCTCACGTGAGAATAAGTATGAAAGTCAAGTTTTAGCTCGAAAAAAAATTCAATGAATTCTGCCTTTTTATTCCAAGTTTGCGAAAACTTAAATTTGTTTATATGTAATCATTTTTAACACAGTGTTTCAAGCATTCCACAATGAAGTACCCGCCCCAAACCTGGTTTTATAAAATAAAACCAGGTTTGGGGCGGGTACTTCATGGTGTATTTAAAATCTATACTATTTGCCTTATCACGGGTTTGGTATTACTAGGGATGAGTCGCAATAACTCCTCCCACCCCACTCTCCCTCCCCACTCCCCCCGGATTGGGAAAATTAAGTAATTTCAATAAATATATACACAATATACAATACTTGCGCTCGTCATTATCTCGACAACACTTTTGCAGCGGTATTTTGTTGCATTGTAACAAAATTTACAAGACCTTCACAATTTCTATAAAGAAAATCTCTTTGGATTTTAGATACATTCACGGGGCGGATTTAGGATTTACATGATCCGATCTGTTGACATTCCTTGCAAAAGCGTTGGCTTTCTAAGCGAAGCCAGATAATTCATGTAGTATTTGTTATAAAATGTCTCATTCAATTTTGTAGCGTTTATCAAATATGAATTAAAGATCAAAAATTATTTTATTTACTTTGAAAAGCTTATGCAAACATTTTTCCCACAAACCTAAATTACTTTAAAATATTTTTTATTTTTACGTAACTTACAATAAATATTAATTCTTACTTTTACATGAATTAAACTTTTTTCTAAAATTCTTCATGTGTAAATGTATGTTTTTTTTTTTTTGGAACTGAATTATTATGACATATTTGTAAAATGTAAATATGATTTACTTTTACTAGTCAGAGTTAGTTTTGTAAAATCCAACATAAAAAGTAAAAAATCTTACTTAAAAAGTAATTTATTTTCATCAAGTGAAGTAAAGAAAACATGAACAGAGCTTCAAATAAAAGTTTTTTTTAAAAAGAATATTTAAGGTAAAAGTTTTTATATTTAAGTAACAATCGAATACTCACCGCAATTAACTTTGTCTGAAAACTGACCAATCCAAAGGAAAATATATTTCAAAGCCTAAAATTAAAGCATTGTTTACATCATACGTATCTCGACAAAACTCTAGGAATAAATGCAAAATTTCAGCATCAAGCTTTTACAAAAAACACCGTATGTAAAATATCTGGTTTAATGTTTTTGGCGATTCCCGAGATAACCCTTGGGGGAACTAACATACGCATATGGTTGAGTAACTATGCAAAACTTTAATCATAGTTTTGTGTTTAGTTAGATTTTTATAACTAAATGATGTAAATGAAGCAAAAACTAATCTAAAATTACAACCCATTTGCAGTTTAATTTTTAACTATTCAAAAATTAGTCTTCTATCAAAAATGCATTTTTCATGACTACAACATTTAAAGTTTTAAATAATTACACCCTCCTTTAAATAATTACACCATTTTATTGATTCCTTAAATTTAAAAATTGGATTATCCAGTTGGTTTTTAATTTTTTTTTAAAAAATCCGTTGCAAGCAATTAACTTTCATTTAGACGTTACAACATTCAAAAATACCTAACACAGATAAAAATCATGACGATTTCCGCAAAATTGTGCGTTTTTAGTTACAACGTTTATAATTGGAAACTATAATTATATAATTATAAACGTATATAAGGATGTAAAAACTTTTGAAAAAAAGCTTGTGTTTAAATTGCAAAAAGGGTTCCAAAAAGGTGTTTATAACAACTGTCTAAAGTTGGGCCAAAAAAGTTTTATTGTCTGCATTATTCAATTTTAACTCTACTACCCAGATAAAGCCACACACTTAAAAATGAAATGTGAGTGTTTGATTTGCAAGATTGGAAAACTAAAACTGAATGAGTAGCATCCATTTAAAAACAACTTTAGCAACGATTGGTTTTTTCATAAAAAACACGTTATTAAGAATCATTACAAGTTTAAAGAAAAAATAATCTTTAAAGAATTCAAGATACCCAAACAGAAAACGCTTTTAAAAGTAAATCTTGCTAGAAAAAAATTTGTAAAAATGATAAGAAACAGAATAATGTTTGTTGGCAGCAATTTTTTGATAAGTGACAGGTGGAACGGGTTTTGATAAGTAACAGGTGGAACGGGCAAATTGAGATAAAAACTTAAGTTTTTTGTGCCGCGCATTGAAATCACGTGGATTCATTTGTAATTATTTAAACCATGCATCAATGACTTAGGAATATTATCTAAAAAACTCAAATCAAAATGTATCCTAATTTTCAAGAAAGAGAGATTTTAAGAAAAAACGAAAACTTTTCTTATAAAAAATTCACATGCTATGGATGCTATTGTGGTAAATCATATCATGCAAGAAAGTTACGCAAGAGCTACTATTTACAATAATATCAAGAGATGAAGGGAAGGTAAATATATTAAACAATAACAAAATGTTTCACAACCATATATCGTCAACTAGCTTAACCAGATATTCATTATAAAAGATGTGGAAAAAAACCTAAAAACAATGAAAGATTAGCTCAAAAGCTGGTAAATCATTTATATGGGTCAGATAATATAAATGTTATGGACGATGAAAAGTATTTCACAGTCTATTGTGATAGAATACCCGGTAACGAAGGATTTTACACAAATGAAGTGAGATTCAAAGGTATAGAAAAATATCCGAAGGACATGCTTGTATGGAGAGCGATACCTGGAAGGGGGCATTCTGAGGTATTTGTGAGATCAGCAATAAATCAGGACATGTATCTTGAAGAATGTTTGATAAATAGACGATACAGTCTTCTATTGATCTGTATCACAGCGATGGAAAATATCAATTTTAGCCAGATATAGCAAGCGCACATTATCCTACAAATGTTTTATGCTGGTTAGATGATAATGTCAATTATGTACCCCGTGACATAAACCCAACAAATCTTCCTCAAACAAGACCGATTGAAAGTTTTAGGGGATGTTTGGCTCAGAAAGTATATAAGGAGGATGGACGGCTTATAATGAAAGACAGTTGATGTTGCGTATCAGAGAAAATGTAAAAGAATTTGATGAAACTTTTTTTCAAGACGTTTTCAAAAAGGATCAAGGAAAAATTTTGAAAAATAGCTGAAAATGGTATGCTTGCCAAATTAGAAAAATTGAAAATAAAATAACAGTTTATAAGTAATAATTATCTAAAATTTCCAATAAAGAGCTTTGATCGTTCAAAAATAAAATGGCTTTGAAATCTGTCTCAATGCACCCCTTCCACCCGTTATAAGAAACTTTGTGCACCTCAGATGCTTTGATATAAAACATATATGAAACTGAAAATTTGATAGGTTTGCATTACTTTTCCGTTATTTTTCCGACGAAATGTTAAAACCAAATATTTTTTGATATCATAACAGTTAATGCCATTTTAAAATGGTCTTAGTTAACTTAAAAAATTTTTTAAATCAGTTTTTTATGTGATAGGTTCATATAAAAAAAAACGTAGAAAAAAAATTTAACGAACGTCTATTTGAAAATTAAGTTTTATATCTGAAGCTCAAATATTGATAAATATTTAAGTTTAAAAAAAAAAATCTACTTTTTTGTTTAACGTCAGATTTTTTTCATAAAATTAACGGAATATTACATATTTACATAAATTTCAAATATAAATACTTTTTTATTTAACATAACATATTCTTACTTTAAGTTGTTCTATATCAACTTTCTGTGTTTCGTTTTTTAGAATAAATATAATGAAATAAAAATGCAAATTCTCAGTAAAATTAATTACGAGTTTTAATTTTAGTTTGTTTAAATTTAGTTTGTATAACACGTACAAGACCGCATTCCAACCGGCGGGTCACTCCGCAACAAAATTAATGGCCCGCGTGCTCACGGGTGGGCACAAATAATGTAAGTAATTAACAATAAAAAAAAAAATACCGGTTCGTATGTGAGAAATATGATTTTGCAAGACGATCTTCAACGTGTTAATAGTAGTGCAGAAAAAGTATTTGTTTGCTTGTGCAGAAATCTCAAATTTCAAATAGTTAACACATGCTTTATAATTTACGTACCTTACAGTTCTTAACTACCCAATGCTGTGTGCTAGAAGGTTAATAACGCAATTGCATGGTAGGCAGCTAAGTTACTTTTTAAGATAAAATATTTTTTATGCATTAATTTTTCAGATAAAATCTACAAAGTTATTAATGCTCCATGAGCTATTAGCTGAGCGCTGTGAGCACACACAACTCAGTTGTTCTTTACCCAGGTGATAAAGACGTATTTTTGCATAGTTTTTGGAAACAAGTTTAGTAAATGAAATTATATGGTTATCAGTTATAGCTGAGTCAATCATGAGAAGTTTGTTCATTAAATATTTCTTAATTTAAAAATTTATTAGTAGATTATAAATTTTTTTTAAAGGTATTTTTACCTGCATCTATATCTTAAACTAGGAGTGTTTATCCCTAAACCTTAAGGGATAGTTAACATTTAAAGATATAAATTTATCTCCAGAAGGAACCCCTGAGTTGTGTGTACTCACAGCACTCAGCTAATAGTTCATGCAGCATGTACATATCTAGTATCTTGCTACAAAAAATGAAAATATAAAATTTGTCAAAATTGTAGGTAGACACCACTGCCGCTTACCATGCAGTTATGTTATCAACCTTATAGCATACTGCATTGGGTAAATTATATATAAACATTAATTTAATCGTAAATTGCACTTAAAAAATATATCGACTATTTTAAACATTAATATTTAAATTAATAATTTCTTTAATTGTCTAATTTTTTTTAAAATTATTTCATTTTTTTAAGCTTTTTAAAAATTTATTTCATAGTCATGTTTTTCTTTCAAAACTCTGTTCAATCATTTTCTTTCATATTTCTGTAAAGCCTTATAAAATGTACATCGGTCACCGCTAAGAGCTCTGATCGCCGCCATCTTGGGAGGCCAATTTTGGCTTAAATTTTTTTTGAAAAAAAAAAAAAACAAAAAACAATAGAATACGCTATCCAGTTATATTTTGAGATCAATGATTTTGATGAACTCAATTGTTTTTCTTAAATTAATTTAATTAAGCTAATCTCTTTCTCATAGAATCAATAATGGGGTAACTGCAGTTGATATAAAAATACAGTGAGTTGTTACAGACCACAAAAAATTTTGATAAAGTAAAAGGTCCGTTTTAATTGGCCAGCCGTTCAAACTCTAAATATTTAATGTCATGTAGGTTGCATAAGTAAATTTTTCAGGTGCGAAAATAAGTCTTGTGTTTCTGGGAAACTTCTAAGAACTCAGTTAACAAAGGTACAACAAACAATTAAAACTAAAAGTTTGTACTCAGTGTGATAATGAAATTAAGAGTCTTTTTCCCTATTGAGAGGGGCCACCATCCTCAGTTCCAGACGTGCAGTAGTGAAGCTGCGCACGTTGTTCTCAATAAATTGATCCAATTTTTTTTCTCGTAATTTCATGCAATTTTTTACTTGAGAAACATTCCTGTTGTAACTACTATAGATATAAAACCACTCCTTTTGTTTTTGTTGTTGCTGCTACATAGTACCATAATAAAGGAGTTTTTAACACGTATATTTTTGGTGTGTTAATAGATTAGTTGTATGTCATTTGTTTTTGTCGGCGGGGAAATAACAAACGATCTTAGTGGGGTAGTTTCGAACGTCTAAAGTGTTATTGAGAACACACGGACGTCACGCGGCAAGAACTTTAATATTTTTTACTTTTGTCACATTTACTTTTAACAGAAAAATTGTCAGATAGTTTGCTAGATAATAACATAATTTCATTTAAAAGTTTATAGTTAGTTTAGAAACTCAATCAAATCATTCTGTACCACTTTTAAATATTATCTCTGTACCTTTTTAAATATTATCTCTGTACTTTTAAATATTATCTCTGTACCTTTTTAAATATTATCTCTGTACTTTTAAATATTATCTCTGTACCTTTTTAAATATTATCTCTGTACTTTTAAATATTATCTCTGTACCTTTTTAAATATTATCTCTGTACTTTTAAATATTATCTCTGTACCTAATTTGCCAAACAAGAAAGCAAGAGAATTTTTAAGAAAGATATGATCTACCATTATTACTAATTTTCAAATGAGAATTATTTTAAGGACAAGCAACAAAAGAAAAGGAAGGAACAAGAAGTAAAAAATACCGCTGGTAAGAGTAAAAAGGGAAAGAAGAACTATAATCAATTAGAGGCTGATTATGTACCGTCATGTAAAGAAATAAAGAAGTGACAAAGAAATATGTTGTTTAATTTTCGAAGAAAAGCACCCACCAACAGAAGACTGGTTTCTGTGTCATAAATGTCAGATCTGGTTGTGCAAAGAGTCCACAATTGGTAAGAGCGTATCCCGGGGTTTTGTTTGTGATTTTTGTTAGTATTAATTTTTTGAAATTTTGATATTTAAAAACTAAAATAATAATTTTAAAAGATTGTTGTTGTGTTAAGTTGCGATAAAAAGTTTCATGATCCGCCCATGGAAGACTAGATGATGTATTACAATTGTAAAGTCTGGTGGAGGTGACCATATCCCGAGGTTTTCTCTGTGTTTTTTACACTTAATTATTGCAATTAGCATTTTATTTGTGATTACCCCACGGTGTGTTCAGAATTATTACCTCACGTACGTAGGGTAATTCCGATCACCAATGGTTTTATTTTTGCCCTCAACTTTTATTTTATAATAAGATTTATAAAATTTGCTTAAGGGGGCTTGTGACTGAATAGTTAGACAAAATGACACGTTACATAATTGATTTCTTGTAACGGGTGTCTTTTATTCGCATTCCTGCTTATCTGTTCGCCAATACCCCACTCTCCCCTACACATTGATTCTCTTCTTTACGACGTAGTTGTTGTTTTTTTTAAAAAAAAAAGTATAAGTTGTGAACGTGCGTAAAAATTTAAATGAAAGATTTTTTGTTGATATAAACTTCTCTAGATAAATGTTGAAACATATTTTTGATAAAAGAAGAATTTCTAGGCGTATTTCATGTTATTTTTATTCGCAGCAATAAAAGAGTCTCAACAACAACATGTGACCTTCGACAGCAAATTTTAAATCTTCATAAAATTAAGCATTGTTACTTGATTTTCCTATTAAAGACAAATTGCAATAAATGAAGTAAAAACTTTTGCAGTTTTTATTTTCTTCATTATTGTTCGTTATCACCCGGAATATAAAATGCCAATTTTTGCATCAAATAGTTTTGAAAGCTTTGTGCCGTTTTTATTTGGCTTTATAGAATTTTATTAAGAAGTATTGTAAATTTACTAAACAGATACAAATTGACTAAGCATCATCTCTAATTTACCTGCTATTCTAATCCCAGCGGAGTGCTCTCGGCTGTGTTACCGATGGCTTTCATGTTGAGCATATGTTAATTGGTTGAAGATTTTTTATGAGGAATTAATTACAAAAATCAGTATTTATAACACTTAAAAAAAAAAAGGATGAATAGCTTACCAGGAAAAATCTCATTGTTATAACTTTAATTTTAAGCAATTTTCTTGAATGTAACCAGAGTTTAAAATTAATAAAATTTCTTGAATGTAACCAGAGTTTAAAATCAATAGTTTCTTGAATGTAACCAGAGTTTAAAATTAATAAAATTTTTGACAACATCTAATTCTGTCAATTAAAGGTATTTGGCGTGTCAAAATTTTATAAGACGTCCTAACTAATTCTTCTCGTTTATTCCTTAACATATACGTAAAAGCATGGGTTAATATTTAGTTTTCTCAAAAGCTTTGAATATGATTCATGTTTGGATAAAGAAAAAGCATTTAACCAAAAATTAAATTTTTAAATGTTATTTAAAAAATTTCAAAACATAAATAATAAAGAAAATCATAAGTATTAGAATTACTCTTCAGTGTTCATTTCATTCTTGATGCATAAAACACCTATGAATTATAGATATAAAATACTACAATTTGAAACAAAAAAACATAAATTATTAAAAAAAAACATGAATTATTAAAGTTTATTTGATCCAATCAATCTCGAACAATTTCAATAAATTAATTATATAATAACAGTACTTTAATCGTTAATAACGTCGAATAAGAAAGTTCAAAATCTTTTCTTTTTCATTTAAATATCAGCAGCCACACCCGGTTTTATTTTGGTTTACAGACTATTATTTACCAATTATCCCGTCCGCTTTTATGAAAAATCTTTAAGGGAAAAATCGTAATTGCTTTAAGTTTAAAATTGTAAATTTAGAAATGCTATATATATAATTTATAGAATTTAGAATATGACCAAATTACAATGACATCAAGCAAGATTTTCTCATGCGATGTTTTTTTTTTTTATAAGAGGGGCTTTTTCACAACTTCTTGTTCCCTCATTCACGACGGATCCAACGGTTTATCCCATGTCTTGATCATTTTTTCAAACCTAAATTTACTTTTAGAGAGTTTCGAAAAAAAAAAAAATAATCAAAGAAAATTGTAAGCAATTTTTCATCAAAAATTTAAAATTGGAACTTTAAACCACCAAAACTACTTTTATAATAACGCAACAAAGTCTGCTATTTGGTTATGGATCAGACTGTAAAATTATCATCGAATTAAGTTATATTCAAATTTTTGTCTATCAAAATATGAATATGATTATGTCACCTGTTATTGCATATTTTGTAAGTTTGCAATAAATTACGCGATGGGTGCAGGAAATGAATCAAGAGTAAGGTTTCAGTTAAATCGCAGAAATTTTAATAAAAAGTTAAAAAATACAAACGTTAAAAATCCACTCCATATCTTGAAGTTCGTTGTAAAAAAAGTTTTTGTATATTTGATAAAATACTTTGTAATTTACTTCATTTTCGTGTAAGACACGAGAAGCATTTATCGCACTTATTACATTTTTCGATTTAGCCTTATTTTTGATTAGCCTGATTCAATCATAATCACGATCATATTCTTGATGGCCATCTTGGGTTTTTTTTTGAATGGTTATATTTTTCTGAGGTGCAAGATCCACTGATCAGAGCCAAACGTGGATTTCTTCAAAAATCGTTCACTTTCTTCATAGCATGTATTTTTAATTTAAAGGTTACTTTCACTTGGTGACCTTCATAAACCTTATTCATCTAAGAAAAAAAAATTTTGTTTCTGAATGACAAAAAAAGATTTCAAAGCAAAGAATATGTTTAAAAAGAACCCAAATCATATAGCAATTGCTCTTCTAATTTTTCTAACAACTTTTCAAAGTGTATTTAGTTGTTTTTTTTTAAAATTATTTCAAAAATGTTATTTTTTGAAATAAAATTTTAAACAATCTTTCAGTCAGACGATAGTTCTTTAAAAATACAGGTTTAAAATAAAATAATCTTAGTTTCTAGAAAAAACTTCACCTTGCTCTGGATCTTCTCTTTAATAAACAGCGAAGAAACGCTATTGGGATCGGAATAATCATCTATGTAAATTTCTTCCGTAAAAAACAGAGCAAGGTTTAAATCTGTACCTAACACGAGAACGGTAAAAAAAACTCCTTCAAAGTGCGACATATGTATTATTTCTTTCTAGATACTTACTAGGCCTCTGCGAATCTTGAATTAAATCACCTATATATTCACGAATGGAATCTCGAATCTTAAAAGTTATCTTAAAGTTTTTTTCAACGTGTCATCACAAAATAATCTATGTTCCGTTCATATTTTGCAGACTTCGCGTTTGAATTTTGGGGTGGAGCACCTTAAGTAAAAAGTAAAAACAAAAATAAAACATCGATAACTTGACGTAATTAAAAAAAGTTAGAATAAGATGTCTTTATTTTTTTTGCGTCCATATCATGGTTTCAGCGTTGTGATTAGAGAATGACATGAATAGTTTCTTGCATTTCCGCCAATTGAGTATACTCTTTCAGAAGAACAACTTGTTCCTTGCACAGCTAGTACAGATCGAGCTGCCTGTGAAAGGACAGGAAAATTTTTTTCGTTTTTTTTTTCCAGTGATCTAGTGGGCAATTATCACTATTTATGGCTTGCGAACCGTAGGTACCCATCTCCTTAAGAAGGCAATCTTCAATACAGTTTTTTACAGAACTTTGTTGCGAAAGTTTATGTTTTTCAGATTTTTTTTCCTTAACTTGATTAAACACAGTGTTAAGTAAATTTATTATTAAACTTCCAATGTTGTTGTCATTTATAGAATTTACATAAGAAGCGGTTTCGCATAGTTTAAAGTCAACTGACATTTCAATTGGATGGTTTTTCACAATTAAAAGCTCGTCTTTAGTGTGCATAACGGCTTTGAACCTTGGCTCTAAGTATGTTGAGATAAGTAGTGTAACATTTGCTAAATCAAACCGTGCATGTAATTGTGAAAGTGATTCCTTTTTACAGCTGCACATATTGCTACAATCTTATGATTCTAATTGAACTTTTAAAGTGTAAGTGCAAGGTTTAACCAAACTGATAGCCACAGTGGTATCAGTGCTAAGTAGCGTTGTTGCATCCGAAATCGGTTTTAAGAAAATACACTTTTTTTGAACATCTTTCATCGCCAACAATAAAAGCGCATCTTCCACTTAAAGTGCATTTCGTAGGAGCCATTGATATAGTCTTACAATTTTCACATGACTAATTCAGAAGTTTAAATGTACTGTTAAACCTGGTTACAATATCCAAGTGGTGGACAGGATTTTCAAAGTTCTTGTTCAAGTTGATGTTTTTTAAAAGCATATCAGACCTACAGAAGAACTGTTAAAAATACCTGCAATTTTGTTTTCCAAACTAATGATGTTTTTAACTTGTTTTTGAACATTCAACACACTATTAATGCATAGTTGAAGAACATGTGTAGCACATGGTTGCCATGTAATTCCTAAAAGAGAAGCAGCGGCAGGCATTGCATTTGTTGTGCCTGTGGTTGCACATAGCAAGTTTTCTATTTCAATATTTGAACTTTGCAGTTGATTAACAATAATCTCTTTAGTTTTTCGAGAGGTATGATCCGCATCACTTTCTTCCAAATTCACCACAGATAAGCAACGTGTTTTTAGCTTTCATTCTGTTAGAATTATATGAGTCGTTAAAACTAAATAGTTGCTATTATTTGCAGCTTTCCAACGATTCAAAGGAACATTCACATCCTGACATTTCCTCAAGTATTACTGTTTTAAATTTTCTTTCTCACATTGTTTTTAAGTCATTTATCTTACGTGAAAGTCATTTTATCAAGAAATTCATTTTTTAAGTCATTTTACGTGAAAGCGTAGATGGATGGGAAGGTTTATAAATTTTTATTAGTAAGAGTTGAACACAATTTTGTAAAACCCTTACCAACAAAGTCTCAAAAGAACGCCCATCTGCAACGATAAATTCCAATACAGATTTGTCAAATTTTTTCTTACATTCAATCGAAATAGGGTGGTTATGAAAACTTTGGCATGAAGCTTTATTTTAATTTTTTGGAACAATTGCTTTCTGAAACCTCCCGTTTCGACAACTTACGTTTTTTTGTTTGTTCTGCTGCTGCTTATGTATGAAGTGTGTTGTGTTTTCTTTCTTTCCAGAGATGTGATGTTAAGCCAGAGTTTTGTATACAAATTGGTTTTGCAATTTTTACATAAATAAAGTTGATCATTTATTTCAAAGTATGACTTAACAACTACAGTTTAAATAGAAATATTTAAACAATGGCGGCAGGAAAAAAGGAATCTGAAAGAGTTCGCGACATCCAAAAATCAATTTTAAAAAGAACTTTTTCTAATTTAATTGCTCTACAAGTAATGACCGTACAACGAGTCAAAATATCTTTTGAATCGCTGAACGTGTTTTTAGTCAACTTGTAAAGGAATGTTTTCTAAATTTAATTCCTCTTCATAAAAAAATGTACAAACCATCAAAGTAGTAGTTNTAGATATGTAGCTTAGAATTTTACTTTTGCATTGAGGCGTCAAACATGGCTTGACATCTTCATTGTTTCCATCACAATCTCTACCACCTGAGCGAGGTTTTGGGTTTGTACAATCACGAATTCTTTTGTGTTGTCCTCCATTACACGGTTGGTTGCATTCAGACCAATGAGTCCATTCAGACCATCCTCCATCAACTATTTTGAGAAAATGCATAAAATAAGCAAATCATAAAATTGTAAAAAAAAAAAAAAGCACCGGTGATACCACAAATTATTACGGTTAGTTAAGAATTTAATAAAATTTTTTATAAGTTTTCGTATAAGTGATTTTTAAACGATTCTTCAACATATTAAAATAACTTTTTTTTTTTTTTGCATAACACAAAACAGGACTTTCTTTTGTCTTTTACCTGGACACATTTTATCAATTTCACAATTTTGATGGTCACTTTTGAAACCAAAACAGGACAACCCCCCATTTTCAGGACGTGGTTGATTGCAATGCCTTAACCGAACCATTATGCCAGCACCGCATGTTCTTGAACATGGACCAAAATCTTCCCATTCACCCCACCCACCATCAACTAGCATAAAAAATTTTCTTAAGTAGTTTTGTAATCATTTAAATAAAAAGACATTTAAATATAAATAAATAAACAACATTTATTTTACAGTCAACACAAACTTATTCATCTAAGGTAAAAAAAAAATCGCTTCAAAGACTTAAATATCTTTTAATGAGTGCATGATAAAATTCATCATGACATTTAAAAACGGCTACCTGGACAATTTTTTAGACTGCAGCTTTGTGTTTCCTGTATATCTTTATCGTTAATTGTGATCTTCACAAGTGATCTGGACCTTACTCCCAATCCACAAGTTTCACTACAAACACCCCATAATCCCCATTCTCTAATAACTGTATGTTAAAAGTAAGAAATAATATTGCACACAAAAACTTTGCTAATCTAAAACATTACCCTTTTTATGTTTGATAACTTAATTCGAGAGAAATTGATAATAAAAAGAAAAAAAAACAAACTGCAAACGATCTAATGTATAGTATATATGGTTAGCATGTGATGAGCTAAATCACATGCTAACCATATATACTATACATTTTAAATAATCGAATTGGATTGGAAGAAGGATGAACAAATACAAGGAGAGATTCAGAAGAATATTATTTAGGTATTGCACATGACAAGCAAAAGAGAAATCTCAAACCTTTGCAAGTGAGGTTGCTGTAACAGATACTATTGTCAAATTTATGACCTGAGCACCATCCAAAAGTACTTGTAGCATTGCAATCTCGTGTTCTATTCATAAACCCATTTCCACATGATGCATCGCACTTTGACCATTCACTCCAATTTTCCCAACTACCTGCAAATATTGGCAATTATTTCATTAACGATTACAATTATTTTATTAAAGGCTAAATCAAACTCCTCTAAGCAAATTCAAATCAAAAAAAGAAGATTTTTAAATTAGTATTACTTTCATACCTTCACAAGTAAGATTTCTAAAGCATTCATTGAATTCAAAGGTTTTTCCAGTACACCATTCAAAAGAGCTTTTGCTATTACAGCTTCGTGTTCTATTTCTGTATCCATTCCCACAGGAAACATTGCAATTCTCCCACTCGCTCCATTGTGCCCATGTGACTAAATCAATTTGCCAAAATTTACTAAAACATCAACTGACCTATGTTATCCGAAAAATAATTT
>QPEY01000103.1:414836-432467 GCA_014706445.1 Hydra viridissima
TCTTTTCATTACATACTTGACTAGAATGCTTTATTCAAAAAAATAACAAACCAAAAATGTTTTTTTAATTTAGCAATCTGATCCTAACTAACCTTAGCAAGTCTTATTGTTAAGACTACTATGAAATTCAGTTTTATTGCCTAAGCACAAAAGTGTACCATTAGATGCTCATAACAATGGCAATAAAGAATTTTTATATATTTACTAATCATCTCAATTCTTAAAATAAAAAAGCTATTATTATTCTTTCATTACAAAATAAAAACTTTAAATAACAATTGAAGAAGGGAATTTAAATGCTAAAAATTTTGTACTATACTTTACTGCTACGGTAATAGTTCAGTAATACTATTACTATAACAGGCTAAAAGTTATCAAGATACATTTTTGCTGATACTTTTCTGTTAGTTTCAACTGAATAGTGCTTTATTGAAATATAAAAAATGAACATTAAGCATGATCATGTAACCTGAAGTCAGTACATTTTTACAGACTATGACTCCAAAAGCCCTAAAAAACCTCTGATTTCAGCTCCACAACTCAAACTCCTCAGCCTTTGTATAAAAACCTTTTTTATCATTCACAAACCTTCACAAGAATTATTGCTAAAGCATGTAGATAATTCAGTATTGTTTCCTTCACATGAGTTGGTTGTGCTATTACATGATCTTGTTCTGTTTTTGACTCCGTTGCCACATGATGAGCTACAAATAGTCCATTCACTCCAAGCTTTCCAATGCCCTTTAAAAAAATTTGCATTTAAACCTTTTTGAAAATCATAAAACTATTTAACCATTAAATCATCTGTTAAAGTGTTTAAGTATATTTTGTACAACCTACCAAAACAGCCACTATTATTGAAACACAGATGGTGTTCAATTTTGATGCCTGTGCACAAATTTAACGTACTGTTGCATTCTCTTGTTCTGTTTGCTATTCCACCACCACATGAAGAACTACATTCTGACCATTTGCTCCATTCTCTCCATGTCCCTTTTAACAGTGACAAACACTTTTAAAATAACTAGAAAATTTAAAGCATTAAAATTGTTTGCACATACTATTTTGGAGGTTCGCATAAAATATATATTTTTAAATCATACCTTTGCAAAGATTGCTACTGACACATTCTCTAAATTCTGTTTTGTTGCCTTGACATAAATACTCTGTGTTGTTGCATTCTCTTTTTCTGTTCATTAAATTCCACTACCACACGATGAACTGCAACTAGACCATTTACTCCAATCTGACCAGAATCCTAAGTAGAAGGTCCACATTTATAACTCAAGCTTTTTGCAATATGATTTGAAGTAAGTACCTTCCTTATTTGTAACCATGTTAGTCTATAGATGTCAATGCAGTCTACATTAAATAATTCTAATTTCATTAAAAATGAACTAATGACTTCAAAAGTTTCATTCATGTTCAACATATTTTTGTATATATTCTCAGAATATTAGAGATATAGTTCTTAATCCATTTTAAAACCTATTTTTAGATTTTTATGTGGCTTCAGACTAGTTTTAAATAAACTATAGTTTATAACATAAAACACCACCCTAAAAGGGCATTTTATGGGTGGTGCCAAGATAAACATTTTAGATACATTTATAAGTATAAAAATGTAAATTATTGCAAATTGTTACTAAATATTGTAAACCGTATGAATTTTTTGTAAAACAATTTAATAAATGTTTATTTCACTTTTTTATCAAACATTAAAAAAATCTTTCAAAATATTAAAAAAAAAACAAACTTATACATATATAGACTCATTAAATTTTGCACGTAGCAGAGTTCAAGGTAAAAACTCGTTGGCCATACATTTCCTTTTGTGTTGACAGTATGACTCTTGTATTCCCAAAATATAGACTGGGAAACTTGATTAAATTTTTTCAGTTGTAATTGTAAAACTTTAATTGCCTACTGAAATTTTATTCTTATCATTTTAATAAGTATTTTCGTTCTTATAACTTCAATCTAATTCCAAATTAGTTTAAACAAAATGTTTGTATAGGTTTAGAGCAGTGACTTTTAAAAATCTAGAAAGCATGTTTTAGGATATTAAAGATTAAAAAGCCTCTCATAAAGCGCATTAAACCTTTTTAGCAAAGTAAAAAAAAGCATTTTATTTTAACACAAGATTGTAATACTTATAACAATTTTCAATATATAATTCAAACATAACATTTTATATAATAGATTAATTACTACTTTTTTGAAAAGTAAGCAGCTCTTCAATACTAATAACCAAACAAGTTAGTTTTTGTAAGAAATACTTACCCGCACAACTGACACCACTTTTACAAACTTTTGTTTCTTTTAAGAAGCTACCTTGAATACACTGTTCTGGATACAAGGAGTTATTACATGCTCGAGTTCTCATAATTTCTCCTTCCCCACACAATGCACTGCATGAAGACCAATTGCTCCATTCACCCCATGTTCCTGTGTTATTTTACTTTGTTAATTACTTAATAAATATGTATAACTTAATGAATTAAAGTCTTTATTTAAATCTATTACTGAAGAAGTTAATTGAAGACTTTATTTCAAAAACTACCTGTTTTACATTTATTGTTTCCTAAAAAACAACTCTAGTCATGAGATTTTTGTTTGTAAAGCTTGAAGGAGTACTTCAATAACAACCTTTGACTTCAACAATTTTTCTGTCTCCTGAAAAGTAAGCTTTTTT
Source organism: Hydra viridissima (assembly GCA_014706445.1). Classification (NCBI taxonomy): domain Eukaryota; kingdom Metazoa; phylum Cnidaria; class Hydrozoa; order Anthoathecata; family Hydridae; genus Hydra; species Hydra viridissima. Next base: position 417,532 of record QPEY01000103.1, read on the forward strand.
GATTAATCTAGTTTTCGAAATTAAGTCTCCAATTAATGTTAACTACACATCAATAACAACAATGATCAAGGTCATAAAAAAGATTCTTTAAAACAATCAAAATATTACCAATTTGACACACAAAAGGTAGCATTAGCTTGCAATCAATATTAGCCCAACTCATATCTTTTTCAACTTTCACGCACCCATTTTGTTTGCTTCTAATAGGCATTCCTTTTTTCCATTGTGGGTTGAGAACCTTTACTTTATTTACCCATATCCATTCAGCTTGAATGTTGTCATAGCTAGCACCAATCCAGTAAGTTCTTCTTTTATTTTTTACAAAAAAATCTTAGAGATTCAGTCCCTTCATTAGTTGCTAATCTACCCCCTTGAATTTCACATTGGTATTTTGCATTTTCCCAATTCATCTCGATATCAAAAAACTTGTAAAAGTAGCCATCATTTCCTTTTTGAAAATCACCTATGGATTTAATGAAAAGGTTTAAATAATCACACTTTAAGTTAAAAAAAAAAAAAAAAAGGTAAAACTTTTAGATAGTGTTACCAGTACTGCCACTAGCAATATCTAAATTTCGAACAAATCCTTTCAGAGCTTTGTGCCAGGGATCTGATGCATAGACCTTTACATTTGAAAAATCTTCAGCTTGAATGTTAACAGTGGAAAAGATTACTGTATTGTTTAATTTTATTATATACATATATTGACCATCAACAAATTTTTGAGATATTTGAATGCTGGACCATGTCTTTAATGGAATTAATCCATAGTATATAAAAGCATTGTCTACTGAACCATTTATTGAGGAAGAAATATACCAAGCATCATTTTGAGGGAACACGCCAGGAGTTCTATCGCCATATTTCTCTTGATTTCCTCCTGTGGTTAAATGAATGGCATTTTGCCAAATATTTTCAAGGAAAATTGGATAAATATCAAAAGAAACTGCAAATTCTTTAAAAATAGTATTCATTGTTGCTAGGTGATTTTTGGTTTGCAGTATAATATCTCGATCAATAAATAATGTACCTACAAAAAAAATTTATAAGGACACAGTGGTCTTCTAAGTGTTTTAAATTTTTAACATAATCTACCTCTATCAATATTACCAACCTCTGCAAATGATGATGTCATTTAAGATTTTGTAACCACTTTTGCAAGTACAAATCACATACTTTTTATTTTCGAAAATGCACTTTTCATTAACTGGTTGGTAACAATTCGAAGATACACATGTTTCTATACAATTTTTTTAAAAATCAAAATTAAATAAACTTTAAATTGATTTGGGTAAAAACTGAGAAGTATAAGCAGTTTATGAATAAAACAACAGTATATATATATATATATATATATATATATATATATATATATATATATATATATATATATATTAAGCAATAGGAAAAAAATCTTTTAAATATTAATGCATTCTAATATTAGTTTTCAAAAGTAGTAATACCAAATTAAAAAGCAAAAATTTGATATCTACTAATTTATTTGATATATTTATTATGCAGTATAGTTATTATAATTATTATGATCAATGCTAAGTTTATTATATTAAAGGTATATCTTAAGAAAGAGTAAAAGTAAATTAAAAGCACTTTAATTCTAAACTGCTTTATAAAACTTACCCACTCTCAATGGACTCAACCAATCTCTTTGTATAGGTTTCACTACCTCTCTTTCGTTTGGGAGACGAACACCAAGAGACAAACAGTTTGCTGATTTTACTATACTGAATATAGCTTCAACATAGTATATAAAATTTTCTTCCAAAAAAACTGTTTTAGAGTTTGGTATATCTATGCCTCTAAAAAATTGATGTATGAATGTACACAAAAATTTGTAAAGTTTATGAATAATTTAGTTATACTTGAAGTCAGAAAATCTATTTGAAAATACCTGTTAGACATAAATGGTGTACTACTACTTTGCACTTGTTTCAATATCAACTTTTTCTTTTCTGGATACATATCATTACTCAAGTAAAGATTAAAGCTTTGTTCACAGAAATTTACAAATCTATAATTCCCTGTCTGGGGTGCTCGAAACCAGCCATGAATACGATATCCATAGTAGCTATCTGAATTTTCTGTTGCATTGAAAGCATCAATAATTTTGTAATAGTCTGGGTCTCTTGGAAAATTTGCATTGGGTTTTTGGGCTTTGATCATATCAAACATAGATTTAAATCGAAAAAGCTCATGCATTAAACCAGGAGTAACTTTGAGATAAAAAAAAATTAAAAAAATTGATTCAATTTAACAAACCTCTGTTACTAATTGGTCATAACATAAAAAACTAGCTACAAAATATAGTGGATATTTAAAATGGAGAAAAAAAGGTTAACACAAGAACTCTACACAAAAAAATATTTTTAAAAACACTTTGATCAAATGCATTAATGTTCTTTTCTTCCTTAAGATTCATTTAAAAAATTTTAAAAAATGAAACATTTCAAAAAAGTCTTGAACTCCTGAATTATAAATACTGTGCTTTTATTTAGCGAACACTCACAAAATTACAACATTTATCTTGAAAAGAAAAACAACAAAAACAAAAATAGAAATTAGACTTACAAGTAGTCTTTATATGTGAAATGCTAGACATAAAGACAAGAAGTATCTAAGAATGTAAAAAAAACATACATGTTGTTAACTAATATGATAAAATGATAAATAATATGCAAACATACCAAAAAAAAATCAATTGTAAAATAAAAACCAGACTTAAAACTGACATAGTTCACATAGAATTTCAAATACTAAGATATAATAAGAGTGTAAAAAATAAGACTTTTATTTTCCTAACACTTTGCCATTACAGATATAAGTATCTTATAAAAGCATATCTTTAAATATTGTTTGAAGGAAATTTTGTTCATAGCAATTTATATATATCCAGAACTCTAAAAATATTTAAAAAAAAGGTAGGGTCTTTGAGGTTTTCTTAAACCTTTATAAGATAAAGAACCTAAAACTGAGAGTCTGAGAGCTTTTGATTTTAGGTATGTAATGATATAATGTCATGAGAATTCAAAGTGGGTTTTAGCTAGTTCAGTCAACAATTATTGAGTAGTATTTTCCTTTTTAATCTTGAGATTTGCATTTACCTACACTTTATTTCTCATAAGATTTATGAACTTTTTACAGATATTAGCCTAAAGATATGAACTGTTATTCTTTCATTGTTAAAGTGCTTAAATAATAATGATTTAAGCAGTATTTAAGCTTAATTTTTTGTAATGTTCCAGATGTACGTTTTCTCAGATATACCTATATATATATTGTACTTCCTGATATCCTGATATATACACCTTTATATATATAAATAAAGTACAATATATATATATATATATATATATATATATATATATATATATATATATATATATATATATATATATATATATATATATTGTATTTATTTCATGATTCTTGAACATTTTGTTTCAGAATTCTTGAGACCTCTATTATTGCTCTGGCATATAGATGGGCCATTAGAAATCTAATTATTGAGATTCTTTTGATGATTGATGTCACAATGCTAGGTCAGTTTACCGAAATTTTTCTGTTATTAGTGTTGGAATCAGTTTTAACACACAATGTTATTTGTTTTAAATATCGTTCCTAGTCTGTTTCCTGATCTGATTACCTTTTGGTTTAGAGGTTTTTTTTGTAGCACCAAGATTGTCCAGTATTTAAATTTTTAAATAATCCAATATTTAAAAAAAAAAGTTATAATTATAAGCCAAGGAACATCGGAATACTTTAAACAATTACAAAATTCCAAGTTATAAATTCGACGTTCGAACTCCTAGGAAATCCTTAACATTTTTTAAGGGTTCACTGACTCGAGAAGCAAAAAAGCCGCAATTCTTTTAAGAATTTATTTAAAGTTTATCTTTCTAATTAAGTTAAAGTTAAGTTTAATTCAATTGAGAATTACATTTAGAACTAAATCAGGCTTTATTTTGGCCCTCTTAATAAATCTTGGGCCCCGTTTATTGCAAACAAACCTTAGAACAATGGTTCACCCCTTCTTTTGGGATCCTGTTAATTCCCTCAGCTTAATGCTACTATTTTGCCACCCACGCACGTTGCTTGAACAACCGGCCTTGTTTAGTTTTGATTAACAACCATAGCTCTCATCTTTATGCACAAGTTCTTCATTTTTTGCACAAGAAAAAAAATAGTATGACAATTTTATCCTTTCCAGCTCACTGTAGTCATAAGCTGTATCTATCAAACAGAAATGTTTACTGTCCTCTTAAAAAGTTTTTATTCACCAAGTGATGAGTGGATAGCTGTAAACAATCGATTTATGACTATCTTTGACCTACTGGTATAATAAGAACAGCATTTACTAATCCTACAATTCAAAGGATCATAATGAGTGGTTTCCAAGTAAAGATCTTTTTTCAGAAAGTGACTTTTTGTCGTTGCTGATAGACCAGGCTCTGATTCTGACGCTCCGCAGCAGATTTTTACACTTCAAAACAAATAAATTTCAATTAATCAACTGCCTTTCTGTCTACTTCAAAGGAAGGAAATTTTGCAGATTTCAATGGAATACCAGTAGAGGTTATATATATATATATATATATATATATATATATATATATATATATATATATATATATATATATATATATATATATACCCTTATGAAAGGTGTTGCTTAGAGGCTCTCTGCTTGCTCATTTACATTGTTAGTAAATTTTGAAGGTAGAAAGGATTGAACAGATGGAATTTGTTACTGTGAGGCAGCGTTTTACAAATGTGGAAGATAAAGAACTTTTCTTTGAAGGTTCTTTATCTCGGCGCATCTACCTTACGGGGGGATATACAATTTCGAGTCTTTGTATACCCGCTCGTAAGTCCCCTATGACTTTAACTCCTCTTCCACCCAAAGTCCTCGAACTCTAACTTTTAACTATTCTCTATTAACTCCTCTCTCAATCTCTCTCGTAACCTCTTCATAACCTCTTTATCCTTTTCCTAACCCCTGCTTTACACGTTTCGATTTTATTTATTTTTTTTGATTGTTGACTTCATTGTAGTGGGTGTAGGCGTCTTTTCATTTTTAATTGTTAGTGTGTAAAAAATTAATAATTGATTTTTGGGTGGTTAAATAGTTACGAGAAAGTTACGAAAAGCATTTTGATGACGTTTTCTACTGGAATTAGTTTCCTCTCATAACTTGGGAGAAGTTTTTAATTCTTTCAATCAACGTGCTCTTCTTCTTTAAATTCTCGGTAGAAAAACACCGATGTAAACCGAACATCATTCGGGTTCTTTGTATCGGACTTTTTTTTTTTACCAGAATAAAACTGTTAAAATTTATTAAACATTACCAACCACCAAACTTTTAAACGTCACTTTATTGCAACTTTACAGCAACTTGAGCTGGTGGTGCATTCAAATACTTTTGATAAATTGCACCTTGAAACAATTGTTTTCTACTTTTTGAAAGCTAAATATCATTAAGTTAAATTTCGAAAAAACTTAATGATAAAACAACTTAAAAGGGAAAAAAAAAAGTTTTGAATCCTTATTTTTAATTTCCGTTTTGACTGAGACGTCCGTACAAATATAAATTCGGACGTCATTTAAAATGCAACTGCGGTTGCAAATAAGATTAATTTTCAGGCGGTTCACATAAATATTTAGAAAAAAATTATTTAAACTTGGAATTCTAGCGGAGAAAAAGTGCTGCATGACTATTTGTCAGCAGTTTCTCCGCATATCTTTTTAAGGAGTTACTAAAGTTTTGGAAGTCGCTTCTAAAACTTAACTTAGAATTTGGTTCTTTTACAAATTAATTTGGCACATCCTTCTTAACAAATTAATATGTTAAAATTAATATGATAAAATTAATATGATAAAATGCAAAATAATCCTCTTTATCGAACACATAAAAAAAACGTTTCAAATGAATAATGATATTTGCGTACTCTTACCAACATTGCTTGCAAATTGCCTTATCTTCTGTAAGCCATTCCAGACAACATTTCTACCAAAAAATTTATATTAAGTTCATCAAAACATCAATAAGAATAATGAATTTACGCGACAAGAAGCAATAAAGAACAAAATCTTTTAAAAAACCCCGTCAGCTTTATTCCATTATTTATAACGCTAAATTAGAATCAATTGCAACCGTTAATTATTATATACGCTTCAATCCAGACAAAAGAAACTCTGTAATAAGGAAAAGTTCGAAATAAAAAATCATTTGAAAAAGAAATTCCTTTTCTTTTTCTTTCTAAAAAACACGATAATGAATAAAGCCATGAACTATGAAAAACTTATTAATTATGCAATTTTTTTAAAGAGAAGTTGCTTTTTAAAAAAGAATAAACAGTCATTAAGATGAAACGCCGGTGTTCCCCTCCTTCCCCTGCAAAAGCTTTTTGGAGCCCGCCCTTTCTCCAACTTTTTCATCCAAACAGTTTATTTTAGGCCAAAGTATTTCAAAATTTGACTGCACTTTTTCATTTTATCACGTTATAAAAACTTCAGATTTTATACAATATAATATAAATAATGAAATATAATAACAATAAATATAAAAACCATAAGTTTGTTAAATCAATAAACTTAAAACATTTTTATTAACTCTTCTTCCTCGTCGGTCCGGCCAGGGAGTTTTAGGGCTCTTGCATGGTACTGTAAACAACAACTTCATTCAACAGTTTCCTTTTCAACTTAAAATTTCTATGAAAGGAAAAATTGTGTTTGATTTATAAGGCCTTGACTCCTTAAGTTAAAAGCAAATTATTCTCAAACGACGTCTACCACAGTGACAAACCTCTCCCTCTACAGATTTTTTATTGAGCAAGATGTAGATAAAGATGTATAGTTAAATTGATAATTATAATTATCTTCTTGCAAATTATTCCTTAATGTATAATTTACATGCTTTCTAATAAAATTATTATTTTCCTCGCTTTATGTTTCGAAAAAATCCTTCTTTCGGTATTGATGAGAAAAAAAATTCACGTAAAGCGTAACAATAATAAATATTTTTCATACTTTTTTAAAATAAAGTAACCAAGTAAATTTAAAAAAAGTATGTTTCGCCCTAAAAAGTAATGTTTGCAATTGCTGAATAATTTTTACCGTTTTTCAAAAAGGCCGAATATAATGAATTTATTTCTGACTTATTCTCACCTAAAAGTTTTTTTTTCAAATGGAAGTGACCCCTAAGCCCCACTTCCCTCAATTTTTTTCTTTGAAGTTGCTTCTTTGCAGCAGTTAAGGATCCCACTTGTTAATGTCCCCACATGTTAATGAGCCCTAAACCTCCCCCCCACCCCCACCTCCTCCACACTCTAAACAACCGAAAGATAATTGTGATAGTAGTTAGTAAATAAACAACTTTAATGATTTTGTTTTATTCGCTTTCTCTGAAAATGTGCATCAAACGATTTTTTTTTTCTTGGTCCATATCTACTTTGATTCTAATAAGAAACAATTTACTTTACTTTCCCATCAAAAATATCATTCAATTGTTCTATTTCCAGATATTTGAATTTTCTCTATATGTCAGTTGTGTCACATATTGCACTGAAAAAATGTACATTCTAAAATAGGACCAAACACTTTCTTTGACAAGAAATTCAAGCCAAATTATGAAAGTTCCTTTTACAGCTGAAAAATATAGTTCCGAAAAATATACAACCGAGTTGTTTAATTAACTTATTGAAATCATAATACTGCCAACAACACATAAACTAGTTTATTGTCGAAATATTTAAAGATAATTAATTCTTTAAGTAACGCAAGATTAAAAATGCACTAATCGTATGGATTAATTTCAAATGTTTAAATAATTTTTAGAAAAAAAAACAACTATAAAATTCGTTGCATGTGTTCTGCAAACAAATCATTTATTACTAGAACTGTTTTTTTTTTAATGATTTTAGCACAAGATCGGCATAGACAAAGATGCCGACAAAGAAAGTCGAGGATTCACAAAGCATTTTTTAAGACAGCTTGCAGAGGTTATCTAAAGGTTTTACCTCGTTTTCACTTTGTGCAGAATTGGATCACGATTGTCTTTAAACTCTAAATCATTTATTTGATAAATGAGGCTCATATACAAATTTGAGACCATTTTTCTAGTTGCTGTTAATAAAAGGTTGGTTAAAATTGTGCTTACATTTTTTTGGATCTACCAACCAACCAGATAGGTAGACCCAAAAAAAAAAAAAAAATACGCACAATGATCAAGATAATATGTTAAACAAAGAATTTACTCATAAAAAATTGCTTACGTTACTGTCATAACGTAAGCAAATTTTTTACACTCCAAAACACATTTTTTTATGAACCATATAAAATTGTATTTATTCTTATCATTTGTATGAAGTTTTATAAATTTATTTTTCATGTGAATTCAGTAAACAAAAAAACGGCATCCATTTTTTGGAAAAAAATTGAAATCGTTGAACACCAAAACAAAAGCAACTTTTTTAAAATTGCTTTAAAAAATACTATAGCCATTTATTAATAGCATACCATTGAGTTTTTAGGATCATGGAATTTCTTTTCGACATACACTCAATGTGTTTTCCGATTTCCTTTTTTGTAAGATCTGATTATATGTGGCTTCAATAGCATTTTATAGCTCACAAGTGCTTTTGAAAAGTCTTAGAGTAAGTTCAACTTTATACCCATAAATTTTCAATTAGAATGAGATCAGGCGATTGAACTGGTCGAATTGTTGTTTCATGAGTTGAGCGTGTGTTTTGGGTCGTTGTCTTGTTGAAATGTTCATAGAAGAGACATATTATCATCATCATGTGTAACAACCTTTTCCAAAAAAAATATAAAGGATAAAAAAATTGATTCATTATGTCATCTATTAGGCGGATATGTCTAACTTCACTAAAACCTTTTCCACCACGCTTGACCATTTCTCTTGTGTATTTAGGGTCCAAACGGTTACCCTCTAGGTCTATGAACCTTCAAATTCCCTTTCCAATCATACTTTGAGCCGTCGCTCCACAATATTATTTTTCAATCAATAACAGTCCAATGTCAATAACCATTTGCAAATTCAACTCTTGCTTTTGAATTCTTTGGATAAATGAAAGGGTTTTTGCTGTTCTGAAGCTCAGAAGTCCTAAGAGTTGCAATCGTCTGCGAACTGAATTTTCGGACACTGAAAATTTTAGTTTTTGATCGATATCAGATAGCGCTGTCGAAAGGATCTTTTTTTGACGCGACGAAGAATTCATTTTCAGGTGATTATATGGTCATGCCAGGTCGTCATAAAGAGTATTTTTTAAAAAAAACAAAACAAAACAAAAGCTGTTTTCAATTATTGAAGTAAAAAGGAAATAACTTTTTTTTTGACTATTTATGGTTTGGGGGATAGTTTGTAATCTAAAAAACGCTGTTTCAAATGAGTGGTAGTGTGCGAACGTGTGTACAAATAGCTCATTAATTTATCCAGAAACAAAAAAGCTGTTAAGTAAAGAAGTTGTAATATATAAATTTTTGAAACTAAAAAGCATTATTTTATATTTTATTTCAGGAAATAGTTTTAGTTTATACATTTCGGTTTAATTATTTTATTTTATAAACAATCGTAATAGGTTTTTAAGGACATTTTACTCAAGCAATCTTGTAAACAACCATTTTTTTTTTAGAAAACTTCAATTCATTAAACTTGACATGTTTTCACAACCTTTCAAGTTGCTTTAACACCATTTTAAGATATTTTAACATCCTTTCCAGATAATATTTATAGAATGCAGGTCCAATTTAAAGAACTTTTTTGACACCTTCAAGATGTTGTGTTTTTCAAGGGCATTTTAAGGTATTTAAAATCAGGAAAGTTAAAATTGAGCTTATGTAATATTTTATAAAAGGTATGTACGCACAAAACTGCTCAAAATGATAATATGGTGATTCGACCATTATAGAACATTCGGCATCGGAGATTGACTGCACGAGAACTGACAGTAGAAGCAAACGTAAGTTTCTCAGATGCCTTCAAATATCCCGATATAATGAAAACCGTGAGTTATTTAAGAATGCAACCTTGTAAACAATGACCCTTTGGAACTTAACCTCAAAAGTAGGAACCTTGAGAATAAATAGTTGTTTTAAAACGGACTAGTTTTTTTTTTTTTTAAGGCTAGCGTTTTTACCCATTTTAAAAAACGAAAACAGGAACCTTGAACTTAATCTGAAACTTTGAAAAAAAAAACCAAGGTTTATTATAGATAAAAAAAAATGTTAAATTTTTTTCTTTGTAAAACGAGCTTGTTTATGTGATTACCGTTTATTCTAGTCTCATTATTTTGTGTAAAGTCTCATTATTTTGTGTAAAGTATTGAAAATAAGAATATAATGAAGTGACACATTAAAAAAACATTAACATCGGCTGCAAAGCCCGAGTTTCAGAGAGCTAAAGTAATTTAAAGTAGTTAATATTTGGAAATTTTCATATTCATGACTGTGATATTGAATTTACAAATTTTAAGATGATTCAGATGGTCACTTTCAGTATTGGTCCTTTTGACATGGTAAATGGTATATGTCAATCACAAGAAATTAGAGAAAAATAAAACAACAAATAAGTTTTAGTTTCATATGAGAAAAATAATTCATGTACGATAACAATAAATATTCCGGAATCTAAATTCAAATGCATTCAATATATTTTAAAAGGAATATTTTCTATTTATTGTGTAGAATTAATATGGAACTAAAAGTTAAGAAATAATTGTAAAGCTTAAAAAACCTTTAAAACATATTTATGAAGAACAGAGTTTAAATTAAAAAAATCGTTTTCGATATTTCTGAATTACAAAACTTTTTATTTTCAAAATCGTGAATTCTTAAAATATTTCACAATAACTTGTGCTGTAAAATATATACAACTTGAGTTTTATTTTAAAAGGAAATTTACAAAACAAATATACATACAAATATACATACAAAACTACGTACATCTAAACAAATATACAAAGATATCTATCTATCAAACAACCAATCTATTTATCTATCTATATATAATAACTTACTATATCTATATATAATAACTATATATATATATATATATATATATATATATATATATATATATATATATATATATATATATATATATATATATATATATATATGTAATGACTAATGTGCTAGAGTTTTACTGACCTTGCCGCCCTAGATAAGCAGTTCCAAAAGATCCGCCCCAGGTAGGATTAGTGCTACAAAGTTTTGGCTTAGTTCTCCATTCCCCTTTAAACAATTTCCAATTCATATATGATTCATACCAGCAAAAATAACTGTAATCATCAAGGGTCTTGTTTGTATCAAAGTTACTATAACCTTTATGATTCCATAGAGTTTTCATTTGAGTTGGATAACTACCATGAATGCCAATGTATTTAGAACAAATATTTTTTTCAGATTTAAATTTTTCAACAAACTCAGCTGGTGGGTCATGATGTAAACGAACATCATGTCTATAAAACTTAGGCAAATAAATATTGTTAACCCAAATACCAATCATTTGATCTGCCCATCTGTTGCATAAGATTTTCTTGGGATCTTGACCTAAAAAAATTTCAATTAAATCCCTTGATAGCAAAACTATGCTCTCATCTGGACGAATTTCATCTTTATTACAATGAACCCAACCCCAATGATAAAGCTTCTTTGGAGGCATGGGTATTTCACTAAGAAATCTTTTCATACATAAAAAATAATCATCATCAACTCGAACAAAATAATCAAAATTGAAGTTTTGCATTGCCCACACCATATGATAGAGAAATCGTTTCCCAAAGTCATAGCCCCCAGTCAAGTTTTGAAAGTGAACATCTCCATAATTCTCTGCTTCTGAAAAAAGTTCAATACCATTTGATCTAGGGTCTTTCCAATCAGTCAGGAACACACACTTAATAGTTAACTAAAAACATTATAAAAAAAATTTTTTTCATTACCGAAATAGAAACAATTCTAATAAGAAAAATTGAGTAAGTATTCAAAAGAGAACTATTTTTCCAGTATATAGCTTATAAGTTCAATTGATCTCAGGTTAGTTGATAAACTGTTTTCTTTTAGTTTTCAACTTGTGCAAATAAAAGATCCTGAAATTGAAGGATACAAAAAAATATGTAAAGATTTGAGAAGAAATAAAATTTTCTAGCAAATTATACGAAGAGCATTTAGTTGATAGAGCAAAACAAAATTCTAAATTGGAATACCGATATGTTAACAAACAGCAGAAGTGATATTCTCAAAACCCATGAAATAAAAAAAATCAAGTGATTTCTGCTTCATCTAAAGCTAATAAAATGATTGGAATAAGAAAAACCTTTAATAGTTTTGATAATAGCAAGTTGTTGAGAAATATTAATTTGATATTTGTAAGGATTCATTTAGAGTTTGCAGTAAGTGTATGGTCACCACAAGCTAAAATGGACATAGATTTTTAAGAAAAAGTTCAACACAGAGTAACTCAACTGAATAGTGGGCTGAGAAAATTAAGAAACAAAGAACGACTAAAGCAATTAAATATTGCAACATTAAAAAGGAGACTTGAAAGTGGAAATCTGATATAGCTTTATTCTAATCATTTAATAATTTAGAACAAGTTTAGCTAGTAAAAAGTTTCAAATTCAAAACAGAACATTTAATAAGAGAACATAGCTTGTGATATGATAGAGATATAATCAATTTTACTCCTAGGCACAATTTTCTATTTAACAAAGCATCAATTAACTGGAACAATCTCCTAGTGACATAGCTAATTCAGTTAATCTATATGAATTCAAAGAAAAAATTGACTTATGGCTAAAGACAAACTAAACAAATAATAAGCTATCAAAGTGTGGAAACTTGCTGGCTTTGCCATTACAGCATCTATTACTTCTATTATTATCATTTAAAGAATATTTACAACTAAAAAAAAATATCTAAACATTCTGAATAAATAATGTTAGAATTTCAAAATCTAGCACTTCCTATTTATAATCCCTGTGATTTTCTAGCAATGATTGTTTAAATTACATTTCTTTAAGAAAAAAAGTTCACATTGATAATCTATAAGAATGAAATTTAATTCCACAATTAATTAATATAAAAGTTTAAGTATAATGCCATTACTCTTTTATTATAAATGTTGCTTTTTAGTTATCAAGCTAACTCTTGTTTTCAAGATTATCAGTAATAAACAGTTGTAATTGCCATTTATCTATTTTATAATTATTTATATAATAATTATCATAAGTCATAATCAACTTTCACTTTCAAAGCTACATACTTTAAACTTATGTTAGGTCCACAGTAAAAAAGGTGTTGAGGCAAAAATACAAAAGAATTATATTAATAGAATAAACTTCACTAATCAAGGTGGTGTATGCTTGTAGTGTGTTTATCACACTTATAATTATTGACAAATTATATTTATAATATGGCTAGCATTTTTGCATAAAAATTTATGAATCTTGATGATAAACATGCTTCATAACTCTTGATGATAAACTCTTTAATTTCTTTAATAAAATGTCTTACTTTCCTTTTTATTATTTCTACAAATCTTGCTTTGGAAATAGGTGACTGTAAATTACACTGTCTATTGTGTCTTAGACTCACTTTTTAAACACCTAGATTTAAATGTTATCTAAATGCCATGATTTTGTTTTTCAGTTTAATTTGAGGTTATCTAAAAATTCAAAATTAAACAAATAACTTTGAATGTATAATTAATATTCTTAACTTTGCATACCTTATTGTATATTCAAAGTTAATGAAAAGACATGAAAAAATTTTTTTCTACCTTGGAAGTGGACTTGCATTGTTTCCACCAAGTTTGGCGAATTGCATCTCTTCGGTCAACTCGAGATGGTGCAGAGGATACAATAAAAATCATGTTAATTCTTTCAGGCTTAGTTGCTCTTGGAATATTAAATTTCTTGTAAACAATATTTTCATTTAAGAATAGAAACTTGTCCGGTCGCTTATGCCATGGGAATTTATTTAATGAAGTTTTAAGAGAATTATTTTTCTTTTTCTTTGGTTTGTTCTTTAGATAATTGTCGACATCTTCTCTCTGAATTAAATTATATTTTATACTACCCGTTAAAAATTGAGCTGTATCACAATTTTTATATAAGAAAGTCAAATTTGTTTGTATAGTTATAAGATGGATAATTACTATAGTAAAAAATGTCATGCAGCATAACTTCAACAACTTATTCTGACGAATGTTTATAAAACTGCTTATCCAGCTGAAAAGTAACTCAAAATGTGCCATAAAATAGCAGACAGACCATAGACAACCAATCTTTAATACACTCAAATTTAATTTTTTTTTTGTTTTCAGTTATTTCTAAGGGTCAATGCACACTGATCAATTTTTAAAGTTTATAATGCCCGATATTAATTTTTTAAAAGTGTCGATATATCGCAAGGTAAGAATTATCTTGTTCTATTTTCCATTTTAAAAGTTGGGAGAAAATGAGTTACTAATTTTAGTAAGTAATGATTACTTTTAAAATAGGCTTACTTTTTAATTTTTTTAAAATTTACTTGTTTAAAAATATATTATTAAAAACATAAGTTATATTTCTTTAAAAATTAAAGCTAAAATTTTAAGTGATTTTCACTATTCGAAAAAAATCAATAACTTTCTCTCAACGTTTAAATTTAGAGATCTCGCGAAATGTTAAAAAGCTGATATTTTTATTTAAATTTAAGTTCTTTACATAATATCAAAAGATTGTTCAATAAGTCCGTTGGCATATTACTTCAAAGTTATATGATAACTTTTTATGCAGAAACTGAAGCGATAACATTTGTTTATTGCTAAATGCAAGTTCAACTGTATAGAATTATTGGTATATTGGTATCATGGACGCCGGCAGGATTTTTTACAAGGGGGGGGGGGGGGGGAAAAAAAA